>WURS02034140.1:0-11499 GCA_011762765.2 Rhinocypha anisoptera
TATAGTGTCTTTTAGAGTCTTTTAAGTGTTTCTATGTGTGTATGTGTTTAAGTGCGTGCGTGGGGTAGTGTGGCCACCGAACTATTCAAAGAATAGTGTGAGTTTTCTCTTTTATGTGGTTATTTCTATTTATATCGTAATACCTATGACAAAGCGTGTGAATAAGCATTAATCTGTATATTCGTAAACATTATATATATAATTGGTGAAATTTAATTTTCTCCCTCTGCTTTTTTAATATCATGCTTCATCATGCGATGGTCAACTTTCGAAATGTAATATAAAAAGGGGTGGTCTTTGTGAGGGCACGGGGTTTGTTGTTAATTTTTCCGAATTTTTTGCGGGTCCCGCGAGTGTTATCAAGAGTGCTTTCCTTTATTTTTCATCTTAATTTCCTTTAAGGGAATATTTTTAATATCCGTCAGCTCAGCTTTCAATTTTTATTCCCACGTGGCCATAAGACGACGGGGTCTGCAAATGCACGCTGTGTTCGTGTACCGTGTTTTGGTTCGGTGTCAGAGGACTCGGGATGGGAATTTCGTGGAAATTGGAAGCAGCGGGGGGAAAAGGAATGGCGCGGCCTGGGTGGGGGAGAGAGAGGCGAATAAAAAGGGGGAGGGAGTGGATATCTCCGAAGGGATGGGAAATAATAGGCGTTTTGGCGTCATCTGTCGGAATTGCGTTTGCTTCCCAAGATCAGGTTCACATCAAATATGAAATCAATCTCGAATCGGTGCCTCGTATGCTCCCCCAGCCCCTTCGCTTCTGGCCCCTCGCACGCCACACCTCCACCCCCCCATCCTGTCCCCCCCCTCCAGTCGCCATCCCTTCTAAATTCCCCTCTCCTTCCCTATCCAATACCTTCTCCATCTAACCCTCTATCAGGAACGCATGTCCTAACCCTCCCCGTCTCCCCAAATACATAGTCCTCTCGTTCCCCTCCCATGAGAGATTTGTGTATGTTTCCTTAAGGTTATGAAATCAATATCAAATATAAACGAGGCGGGTTACCTTGGAAATTCCTTTCCCTACTCTTCTTTGGTTAGGTTTTCAATCCCTACAGAAATGAATTGCGTTCGACCTCCTGTCATTTTCTTTCTGCGTAGAAAGTTGGTAAAATGAAAAATAACTATAAAAAATGTTCAAGGAATTACTAGGTATATCAGTTAAATTATGAATTACTGTTCGTTATTGAATAATAATACATTCACATTTTTCATAAAAATGTTCAACATTAGGAATGCACTGAGCAATTCCATGTATCAGCTGAAAATATATTATGGCAATAACCACGTATACTGCTCCGCCTAGCCTGAATTGGTTGAAAAATTTTCCTAGTGGATAATACATTGTACGAGCATACTGAATTTGATAACTTTTTCAATTACCAAGTGAACACTTACTAGGGAAATGGACCAAATATGACCAAATAGTTTTATTACCATTTTGGTTTATTTATGTCCTTGGATTTTTTTCAGCGGTTCCTCAAGCTAAACCTTCACCAAACATTTAACTTATTTTTAATATAACCTAATTCTTACCATTCTCCACCACATATTTCTCATAGAGCATGATCTATCTCTGAACAGCTTCCCTTTAGACTTGCCTTCCAATTTAATATACGCAAAAACATAGTTTCTAAGGTTGTGTTTAATATGTATATTTGTTTTTTCTTCTGGTAACTCTTTCAACAAGCATCTCCGTTTAACGACTCTAGAAAAAAATTGTTTGTTAGCTATTTAATATTTCATATTATTATGCCATCTTGTCAAAGCTGACTACTTATTCTGCTGATGTTATTGTTCACATCTCGCATCCATAGATAATATCGCATTTTCTACTAGTTTTCATGAATAACTTTCACGCGCCAAGGCAAGTTTTAATTACCATAATTAGTGTCTTTAATGCTTGTAAATGCTTGGAAAAAATTTTCTGTCAAAATAAAATACTTTATGTGTATTTAGGCTTAGAAAGTACTTTATTTTAAAAAATTTAAAGTACAATTAATTTACAAATTTATAAAGTTTTACAAAATTTTAAAACATAAAGCACAAATTTATTTGCAACAAAATTTAGTACTTACAAAGATAGTATGAAGAATATGAGGATGGGTTAGGGCCAGGGTCGTGATAGAGATAAAGGTAAAAGGGGAAAACGTGATAAAAAGGTAAGAAAGGAAGTTGAGATAAGAAATATGCCAAAAGAATCACCAATAGGCCTAGGAAAAGGAGAACGGAAGAATTTTTATGAACTCATTTCAGTAATTTATGAGGCTCGGTTATTTCTATAAGACTTAATTTGGTAAATTTTGATTCCGATACCAAAGGTGGTGAAGAATATTAAATTGATTTCACATACAAATTATAACTCTGGCAGTGGGAATAAGGAAAACAGACGGAGAGTCTCGATGTGTAGTTTAGGTAGGGGTGGCAGTTGTCACTTGTACTTGTCTCTCATGCATTATAAGGAAATGTTTAAAGAGGCATGAAAAATCTGGAATTAGCAATTAATAATGTGGCACCTGATCTCAGTAACCCAGTAAGAATTGCAGACTATCATTTACTTATTCATCATTCAACCAACGATTCCAAAACATTGTGGAGTGCTTTACGGGTCCAGTGCGATGGTTTAGAATGTAAATAAATTATGAAAAAGGAAATAATAAAAATTTTGATTCGTAGAAAGGCTTCGTTAAATTATAATTTAGTAGGCTGTGAGTTTGGGCCGGCATAACACTTTACTTTTTTTAAGTAGGACCTTACAGAATAACAGGAAAAGTAGCATGGACATTGTAAGAATAGTTTTGGTACCAAAGGAAACATTTACGAAGGTAAAGGAACTGATGATAGTAACTTTATATAAATACGTAAGGGATTAGTGAAAAGAATCTTATGGAGTTACATGGTATGATTCCGAAACTTGGCCTTTGAGAATGACGAGCGTAGATATACGTACTAAGTAAGCTTTTGATATGTGGGTGTAGCAAGGATTTAAGAATATCTGTTATAAGAATAAAAGAATTACAATTAAAGTAACGTGCGGAGAGAAAACACACAAAGAAGTGTTTTGGTTGTGGCAGTGGCGCAGATGAAGTTGAAAATGAAAATTCAAAGATCGCAAGAATAGAAAGGATGTTCTGGAAGTAACGGGTTCTTGAATAACTGATGGTAGATTTTTGGCTCATTGGAGTGAAGATAAGAAACTAATATTAGCGTTAGGCAGAATGAAAGGGGCTAAGAAGTATCTAGAGATGAATAGGATGCTGAACGGTTGGTGAAATGTCGCTATCCAATTAATGTTTAAAAAACCCGAAAGCCCGGGAACCTGAGATCCAAGAAACAATATTTGGAAACCTCGAAAACCGTATTCAGAAATTTAATGTTAAATATTCAAGAAAAATGGAATCGATAAATTTCATTTTGTTGATTTTTAAATTTTTGTGTCATAATCGTTAAGTTTGTTTATCCCACGTCGATACGTAGAGTTATGTTGTTGATTACGATTTGATAAATTTTGTTTAAAAATTGTTATTCATCTGAATTTATATGTTCATTGCTGTTGAAAAAGAAAGGCAACTACGAAAACTCTTATTTTATTATTGATGACATTTGATATTGGTGAAAGCATGAACAACTCTTATTTTGAAAAGGAATAAATTGCGATTAGCAAAATACACTCGATTAAAAATGATTTTTAGACTCCTATAGTGCAGGGTAGGTATTTGCGGCTTCCTTAAGTACACTAGAATGTTACAGGATTGTCAAGTTTAATCCTGACTCCTTCGTGCTTTTTCTGAGGTATTAACCAATCTCGAAACTGATTTCTTCCCAATGTATTTCTTC
Source organism: Rhinocypha anisoptera (assembly GCA_011762765.2). Lineage (NCBI taxonomy): Eukaryota > Metazoa > Arthropoda > Insecta > Odonata > Chlorocyphidae > Rhinocypha > Rhinocypha anisoptera. The sequence continues at coordinate 3,843 of WURS02034140.1, forward strand.
GCTAGACTCTTTCCTAACTTCCTCCACATGTGTGATTCACTTAGTGTCATTCAAGGAGATCCTCGATCAGTACGATTTAATATTATTAATGAAAGTCGATATTTCCAACTTATATTTATTATTTTATTTTTAAATAAATCTGATTGAGGCAATTTTAGTTTTAAAATTACTTCTCATATTATAGTTACTCTATTCTTGGGTCTGAGATGGCTTTACGATGGATTTGATAATGTATAAATGATAGAATAATTCATAAAAATTAAGTTAAGACATCACTCTGTGGTGCTTATGGAGGGGCTTCTTATTCAACAGTGGAATTAAACTATTTATAAGACGAATTAACATTGAATTAATTGAAAAACATAAATCAGCTCTAACAACATAATGCAATACGGGGTTCAGTTTACCCTATAGTAATTGATTATTTGATTTTGATAAAAACAGTAGAAATACATATTATATGTAAATACATCGTTTATCAAATGAAGAAAAGGACTGGCAAAGAAATAAGATGAAAATTGTTCTAATCTGTCATTAAAACATTAATACCTATTATCTTTTAGGCGAGGAACTCTCATTCCAGCTTCATAATTCATATTCGCTAAGGTCTAGATCTCTCTGATTTGGAATGAACAGTTGAAGTACACGATCTGGAGGATTTCGCGACGGATTTATGCTTTACTCACAAATAGGGTTTGTCTAGTAAAGGAGGATTTCTTATTTATTCCCTTGTGCACACGACAATACCATTTCCTCTCTCCTTACGTCTGATTTCTCCCTCATTTCCTTTTTCTCACTTTTTCCGTCTCTCCGGTTCTCCCAATCCCCGGTCTTCATTATCACGCCTTTTAGACTCCCTGAGATTCCACCCGAGTGCACCCTTTTTCGCCGCATTCCTCCTTCCATGCGTTTGTTTTGCTCCGAAAGGCACGTTCAGCGACGTCTGCTGTCTCCTTTTATTTTATTTTTCCGACGCCCAGTGTCGCAGCTTCATAGAATCTCCTTTAGCCAACCCGCATATCATTTATATGGAGGCATTTTACTTCGCTTACGCTCTCCCTATCCTTTCCACCTCTCCTTTCCCTTCACTTAGTCGGTCTTTCTTCTTTCTTTTTTTCCCTCTCTCTTTCTCTCGGCAACTCCCCTCCGATCTACTCTTTCTCCCTTGACACCACTTCTCCACCTTTCAAAATTAAAGCGTTGCTCTTCTCATATTATCTCCTTTCACTATCCCCTGCTGTTCTCTTCCCTACTATCTCCCGTCTATTATACTCCCTCACCCTACGTCACCGTCAACGTCATCTCGTCCCTCCACGACCATCCCTTTTGATGCCCATCACCCGTCGTTTCTTCACTTCCAAATCTCGCCTTTTCCGACCCACACACCTCACTGTCTCTCTCTATCTTCGGTATCCCTCCGGTGCCCCAATTTACGGCCATCCTACCATGCTCGCCACTTCCACTCTAGAAGTACGGCTTGAGGATCCATTCCCTTCCCTCTCTCTCTCTCTCACCTCAGCTCTCTCCACACCCTTTCTTCCCCATTTCCCGTGTCTCGACTTCACTCGGGTGATTTCCTAATTTTCTCCTCTAGTCTCCTTCGACGAGACTGTTCACCTCTCTTCGAAAACTGTGTTTTTACGCCGCTAATCCTCCATTTTGAGTGCTCATTTCATGCAATTGTTAATGGTTTCAAGGAAAATCTCATCTGGTTCCACGAATGGTGTTTCGTCCAATATCCCTTTTTACTCTTCCTCGGACTCGTGTGCCGAGATTTGTTTCGTTAGAGGTTTCGGGAAAGCACTCTTCGTCGACTGTAGGACAGAGATAAGTCCTTCACTGATGCACATGTGGATGTAGTCCCTTTAACTATGCAGATATTATCTTCAGTTTCTCATTGGTCACATTAGAAGCATTCAGATTCCTTTGCCTTAGGGGAGCGTTTCCCATTCAATGAATTCCAATACGCTGATAATATTCAGTGGACGGGGTTCTAGGTGCGTTTGAATTGGATTTTTCTGATTTTTGCTGATCAAACATGATTTTTATGTTTGCGCAATTGTTTTATTGAAACTATTTTGTTCTTGTCCTTTTAGTGTATTCCTTTAAAGTCTAATTATATCGGGTGTATAACAGTATAGAATATATATTTTATCGGGTTTATAAAACCTTAAATGGCTTTGTAACAAGTGAAATGTAAATGTTTCACAAATGAAGAAAAAGTCTTATTTTCAGTGGAATTCAAACAAATAAGTATACCAGCTGGTTTCTTTTAATGGCATCGGTTACTGTGTAACACCCATTAGACCTCTTTTTCTTTCATTTTTGATTATTTCCGTACTTAGCTTACCTTGAGCTTCTCTCCAGTTGTCAATCTCCTGGTAAATTTATTTATTTCAAAGCAGGGATATTAGAAAATATAGGTAATCGAAATTACAAAATAATTCCATTTAACGCCTAAAAATCTAACTTGATTTTGAGCTGTTCCTTGTACTTTGTTCCTCGTAATTTGATAATAAAAACTTCAACAAATATACATATACATATATATATAAGGACGAGGATAAGTGAAGAAGAACTTTATTGCTTAATTACTCATAGATAAGCAAGAAGATACCTGTAAATAATGTAATAATAATTATTATTTATAAAAATATTATATTTACTTCTTCCAGAGAAAAAGTGGACAAAGTAAATTGGTATAGATCGTTCTATTTTCTGCATTATGCCGCTATAGAACCTACAAATTTCCCGTCAAGTAACTGGCTACTTTCTTGAGTGACCATTTTTACCTCTCCACTAAAACTCATTGGATCCCTTCCCTGTACACGTAATCCTACCACCTTTCTCTTTTGCTTTCTTATTTTGCGGTTCATTCCCTCCCCCCCTTTTCTCAACTTTCCCATCCTACTCTCATCACCAACTCCATTTCCTCCCGCCAATTTTTCCTAACCTTGGCAACCAATCCTCTCTCTCCCTTTCCTCTGACTATGTCCACATCCCCTTTCACCCCTCCGCCCCCTCAGCCCCGGCGTCAGCTCTTCCCACGAGCACAATACTACCCTTCCTTCCTACATTTTGGAAGGAGAGGGTAGATGAGTGGAAAAAATTCTCTCTGACTCTGACCGCAATCTCGAACCTTGACGCAGGCAGTCGATCATTCATTTGATGTAATATCGTATAAAATTTTATTATATATATATATGTATTTATTTATATGTGTGTATGCATATATATATTTTTTCTCTTTGGTATTGGTGCATTTCCATCTTCCTCTCCAAATGTTTTGATGTACTTTTTACTATCCCTTTTATATACGTAAGTTATTATTATGCCATCAGCTTCCCTTTTTTGTTTTGTATAAACCTCTATTTTATATATTCCTTTAAATATGCATTTAACGCTTGGCATAGGAATGATAATCGTGATTCTTAATACCAAAACAATAACAAATAATTTATATCAAGTGATAATCAAACTTCGAGAGAATTACTTCTAAATTTTATTATCCCCTTCCTAATAATATCTTTTCAGAAATTTTTTTTCGCATCCTAATAAGCCTACTCGTATTTGAGGAATCGTTATAACGCAGACTATGGGGGACTTTTGAAAGGGCACCTGCTACAATTTGTGCTATTAATTTTCAATGATATCCATTTGGGCGCATTAAGCCTATCCCCTATATTACCCCTACTTTTCTTCTAAATACTTTTTTCAAGGTGAAGTTCCTGTGACCTGTGTTAAGTGTACTTAAGATTTTCGATGATGAATTTTTCATTAATTTATATTTTAGAGTGCCTCTTTCAGTATCTTGATCGTAGAGAAATGTGTCACTATTTGTTTTGAAGAAGATATTACCACATGTAGCACAAATGTGTTTTTTTCGTCTGTCTAAAAATGAAATAGGGTCAAAGTTTTTTTCCTAGGAATTTGAAGGTACGGTGATACACTAAATTTTTTTAATAGAAGATGATTTACAGACAATTTTACGAAGTGAAAAAGCGCAATAAACTGTTTCCAATTCTCTTTATTCCTCTCTCCCAACTTACTCTTCTTCTTGTGTCTTAAAACGCATGAAACTCTCCTTGGCGTTATCATAGCCCCATTTAGATATACATAGTTACTCCGATAAACGTGTGGGAACATAAAATGGGGGACCGTGAGGGTGTTTCTGCTCTTTTTAATGGACTTAAAGGTGGATAGGGGACAATCCGAAACTTCCTGCTGAGTGGATGAGTATTTATATAGGACGATAAAAGCTACCCCTCTGTCAGTGTAGATCCTTTGAAGAATATATTGGATCAACCTCATCTTTTCACGATATAGTAATGTTTGTGCAAATGAAACCACTCTGATTATGCAATGATATAAATTGGGTGAGATTTTAAAGACTTTCTTTAAATTACCCATTGGTCGTGAAACATATAATGTTTGGAATAACTATAGATTAACTAATAAATATCTATAAATAATAGAATTATATAGAATGACAACATACATTCACATTGTGTAAGCGACTAACGTAACCTTAAGTATAATGTTACATATTTCACAAGGACTAAATTGATTTCAATTCACAAAATTCATAAATGATTCGTAAATCATGTTCATGTCCCATTTTCGTAATTCTATAGTTCCTAGCTTGTTAAAGGGGATATGGTTGACTATTAATTCCAAATTTTAACAAGCAGACAAGATTTTTAAGTCTGATCTGAGGCTGTCTCTGTGGTTTGTTAATGCTGAGGTGGTTTTCGAGGTTTTCCGCGTTGGGATACTTTGAGTCTCAGAGTCTCTCTCGTGTTGCATTGAGTATTTTTTCACTTAAACGAACGACTGAAGGCATTTATTCCTTGTAATGTGAAACAACGCTCAGTTCGGGAGGCTTAAAACATCTTCCCCAATGCGGGAGTACGTTCTCCGAGTACCAAATCTCAAAAGTATTTACTAACTTTTGAACTAACATTTGAATTAAAGGACTAATTTTTATCAGCTGGTGAGTTTTATTAAATGCATGTTTCTATGACCATTGAATCTATGAAATATATCGAAGTACACTCATACGCCCGCCACACTTTTCAGATATTTGTCTCTGTAATGTGACTCATCATTTTCGTTCTCTCTTCTCTTTCATTAACCCTCAAAAACATCAAAATGCAAATTTTCTGAATTTTTTAAAGATAATTCTTTGGCTGATTTGTCAATAAATGAACTGTATGCATCATAATAACAATATTGTAAGACTTATCTGACCTAATGTTTATTCACGTATCTCTTTCATCTGTCTTTTTACATATTTTTGAATGGATTTTTAGAATATAATAGAAGACTTGGTTACATACTCCAATTGATTCCATTATTTTATATTTCATAGTCTCTACGCTTGTATTTCCTCTATTTATTTTGAAATATTTTCCTATTCTTTTCCTTTCTCCAAAAATCACTTTTCCAATGAATAAAATGGTGATCATTTATTGATAAAAAATTGTCTTATTAAATTGTTGGAAAACCGATTCTAGTAATTCTCTGACCAGTTGTTATTACATATTTTTTGCGAATCAATCATTGAAGTGAATTTGAAATATGTCGGTTATATATCGGCTTTAAGACTTGTTTGTGTTTTATCTCTCTTATCTTTCGTTTTATCTAAGCAACTGACAACAGCTGTCACTTTGTTCCCAGCTCATTGTTTTGGAAATGGAGAACATTTGACGCAGCTTTTCGGCGTTGATGTAAAGTGATTCCCATTATTTAAAACCATTAAAAATTCGATAAATGCTTTCCAGCATGGTGATAGTTTTTTTACTGAGTTACTTTTTGTTTCGAAGAGGTTGTATAAACATTATCTGCATTGGCATTTGCCTTCTCTTTGCTGTCGTTCCTTCTCTCTATCTCAAGTTTTTTCTCATCCACCCATCCGTCCATACGTTCTTCCCCCGTAGTTCCTCTTCCATTTTCGGTCCCTCCAAATATTTATCTCCTCCCGCCCCATCTCTCTTTGTTTGCACCCTTCCTCCTCATTCTCTCCCTCCCTCTCTCTCTCGCTAAGCACACAATCCTCCTCCTCTCAGTTCGCCACCTCTCCTAGAATTATTCCAACCCGTCGCCCCCCCACCCCCTTCCACTGCCACAACGTGCTGGCGGGCCTACCCTCTCTTTCTCTCTCTCTCTCTCGTTCCTCTTCAATCTTTCCACGTGCCCTTCATTAGCCCTACCTTTCCTTTTCCCATTCCACATGGTCCACACCCCTACCTCCCCATCCCACGCCACCCATTTACCCGACCATGCTCTCACCTCTCCTCTCTCCCTCTACCCCAACCACCCCTTCCCTCTCCTTCCCCCTTTGCCCCTCACCTTCTCTCTCTCCCCGTCCTTTATCTTAGAGTAGGAGACCCTAACGGTCGCCCCCAGAGCCGAAAGAGCCTTTGGAGAATTATGTACAATGCTTCGCACTTGAACCTTTGAACGATTATTAGCTTTCATAAGTTGCCTTGTGATTTATGGTAATCCCACCGACCGGGTAACCTCCGAAAGTAGCCGGTGCTGGTTTAGGTTAGTTAAAGTACAGGACGAAAATTTTGATTTTAACATCCTGGGGAACCAATAATTGACTTAAAGGGCTTTCTGTTGATTGACATTGTTTGAATAATAACAAGGAGTAGGAAATAATCGACTGATCCCACCTACTACTTTGACTGGGTTATATTTTCTAAAACGTCCCATAGGTTTCCTAATTGCTGTGTGGTATATTTAAAATATTTTTTAAACAATTCCGATGTCTCTCATAATTAATATTTTTGCAAGTATATGTAATATCATTCAGGAAAATGAAAAATTGAAGTATCCTAAGGTTTCCAACACATGCCGCCTAACTTGCATTCCACAATAGAATGATAGAACATTATATGCCTCTACTCAATCAATTATTTATTTCTTTTATAACCTCTTTAAATATTTTTATGTCCAGTATCTTTATTTGTCTTTATCTTTGCCAGTTTAACATGAAAGGGAATAGAAATTATAACATTGAAAGTCCTCAGTATTGCGAGCTAGTAGTTAATATCGTCTTTCGGAAACCTACTTTTAACTAGTAGTACAACCTTAATAAAAGTCTCCTAAGGTGATCCAAAATTTGTAAATAATTTCTACTATCCATATTTACCAGAACCACCCTTGTATGCGGTGGCATAAATATAACCGCGTGCCAAATATTTATTGTTAAATTAGCAAAAAGGTCAAATGTGTTTTTCGAATGCATATTAATGATTTGCTAATTTGATTTTTCCACAGCATGAATTCGTTATTCTCACTCAGTTTTAAAGCCGTACCCTCTTTATCTCATCACAATCGTTTCTTCCTCTTCTTCTAATCCTCCACTAAAGCTAATCTGACTCTCCAACCTCCTCCTCCTCTCTTCGCAGTCTTTCTTTCATTTCTCCCTCACCCTTTACTTACCTTTACTCTTCCTTCCTCCGTCTCTCTCCCTCTCCTTCCTCTTCTCCCTCTTTGTTCTCTCCCTGCCGCTTCCAGCATGTCTCATCCGCGCAGAACCCTTTTCCCGTCCTTGTCATCCCATCTTCCGCGGACCCCCCCCCCCCCCCCCCCCCCCCCCCCCCCGGCCGCCCTTCTTCTTCCCCGGGGTCCCTCCTCCCTCCCTTTC
>WURS02034151.1:0-11499 GCA_011762765.2 Rhinocypha anisoptera
TGTGTGAATTTCCACACGCCGTGGGCTTAGTACTAGGTGAGCTCTACCCTCACTTAATATACCAACCTTCGGGTTGAATACTGTGGTTAGTATCATTGTTTTCTACCTTGGTTTTGGTTTGTTTCCAGTTTCTGCAGGTTTTTTTTAATATTTCATTTATTAGAGAAGTTGTGGGATTCATGTGTCACGTTTATGTTAATGATGACTCAATCCCGTTATGTGATCCTCGCCGCTTTTATTCGCCTCTCACATTCGCCGGCCGTCATGGAAGGGTGGCGAGGTGAAATTTTAATGGTGCAAGGTCACTGTAGGAGAAACACGAATTCAAGTTGATTGCCCCGACTCACGAAAAAAAAAATCTTTTTCTTGGTGGTTGGCCGAGTTCGTACCACCTCTCTTACAAAACTTGGCATTGTCCCGTTGGTTTTAGCGTGGACACATACGTATTACCATTCGGAGGAGGGAAGATTTCTCTCCTCCGAGATTTTATCAGTCAGCAGTCTGATAAGTCACCAACGTCGGATTCTGCAATTATGCTATTTCCTGTGTCTCTAATGACTCGGCCATCTTTGAGTAGGCTTCATTAGTCACGACTACAAATCATCGCAAGAATAAGTGAATCCCTTTGAGACGCCTTTCACAGAAGCTCCTTTATTTCCACTTCCCAGTTTACTTGCCATTTTTTTTGGATTCGGGCTTGCTTCCCATGTGGCTCCACTAAATTTGGTATGTTCTCTCTCACTGTGACTATAGGAGTTATTCTCCCCCTATCCCTCACCCTATCTGTTGGGATTTTATGAACGCCCAAAGCAGTTACCATGAAACAGGAATAAGACTTTGAATGCTTTATTTTATTGGCTTCAAGGATCTGCGGTTGTCATGGGAAAACAAAATGGGTCGAATGAGTAAGTGTAATGGTAATAGTCGGTGTTTCAGGTCGAGCGAACTGGGTTGAAACATTTGTGGTGCTGAGAAATTTGGAGTTATTCCAAGCGTTAATTATGTCTAATTTCAATCCGTCCCCACGTTGAATTTATTTATGTCGTAACCAACATCTATTGATTCGCTTTTGTCCAGTTTCTATTATTAATCCATTGTCTTTTAGCGTTATATACCATTGCATACTACCTAAATGTTCAGCCAATATTCGAAACCCTATTAAAATGTTGGTAACGGTTTTATTTTATTCTTAAGATAAAATATTCGCACAGAATATAGGGTTGATATTTTTATCATCTTTCATTCACACCAAATATTTCCGTTAGAAATGTCGTTCGAGTTTTATTATACATATTATATTAAACTCATCCTTCCAATATATTTTGAGCTTTTCCATGATTTTTCATTGTTATCGAAAGTGCAATTTATAATAGGTTTTATTATTTATGAGTTTCTCATTTGACTGTCCAAAGTATATACTTCGTAGTTTATACTTCAGAGATACAAAAACGTTTTAAACTACTCTCTATATTTACGAGTTAAGCGTTTAAGTGATTTGTGTGAATTAAAGATAGTAACTTGAATACATAAGATTCCAGTATAGCTTTCTCATATACTTTAAATCACTGACAGAACACCCTTTTAATTTTTCCTAGATTAAAGCCGTGTTTTACCGCGATTGAAAAACTCAATTCCATTATTTGACTACCAACTTGGTGAGTTTTCTACTCGATGTTGCTAGTTTGTTCCGTCAATTGAAGCATAAGTAAGGAAAAATGCCCCCAACTCATTAAAAAACGTATTGAGTGAGCGGCGAGTTGCAAGAAACCCATGAAAAAGACACTGGCCTTCGCAAATAATGAAAACTGCAAAGAGGCTAACGAAAAGTCGTCGCAGACGAATGGCTGTTGATAAAAAATCTTAAAAGGATAAGTCTACGGCTGCCATTTCAAGGACTGGGTACGTTTGTGTCTCGCGTCTTGTTTAACGTGCTAACTGCTGTTGGTGGTGGAAGAAAGATGAAGAATGCATTTTCCACTAACGAGAGCCAAACTGCGTCAGGTTATGAATGTCTTCGCACGTAAAAGTGGTACCGGAATCCCTGAGGAAACTGAGTCGGGATTTTAAAAAATCGGGCTTTAATTTAGTCTGTGAGATATGTCTTCACCCCGTTGGGCACCTTTCCAAGCCGTGGGGATTCGTGGTTAATCCTTCTGAGACTATGTAGGGTACGTTTTCTGTCTGTAAGGTTTAAAATATAACCTTTTCTGCAGTTACTGTTATTTTAAAATATTTTATTGATCTGAGAAGTTTATTGCGTGTAGAAAAATATTTTTTCTGCAGCACTTGTTAATAAATAATTTAACTTCCAGCATCCTGCTATTTTGGTTGCGTTTGCCCTTAACTAAAATTAAGTTTTTTCATTTACCTCCGATCTACTCGTTTCATTTTGGCTTTCCTAATGGTTCCATATCATGATAGTATGTTGTTTCTTCATAATGGTTTATATCAAAAAGTATTTTATGTGTGTGAACTTATACAGGGTTATTCAACCAGGTAAAAAGATTGAGTGTTCTAATCGTAGATATTAATTTTCTGATTTATTTTGTGCATAGTGACCCCAACTTATTTATGATATCCTGCCTTTTCAAGGGATCTGTTATATAAAATGTTCCTCTAAGAGTCGCGGGACAGGCAACATTGTTTAACTTGCTTGTGGTAAAGGGAAAAAGATATGGAGGCAGTTTGTAAAACAACCTCTTGATCCAAACAAAATAGCCATCATTACTATGGAAAATAGGGATTAATGTAGGACTTCGCTGTATCCGAAGTTATGAAATAATGTATATCATTATCTGTATTTGATGAATTTAACGAAATTGCCATCTGCATTTTGCGTACCTTGATACATTTTAACTTTTACTGTTAAAACCGTCATTATTTACACTTATTCGCCACACACACACACACACACACACACATATATATATATATATATATATATTTTTATAAAGGAATATGGGGCTTCTTTCATTATATTTACAGCTTGGTCATATTAAGAATACTTAAGTCTATGGTAATACCTGCAAGCCTTCGCAAGGGAGTGTGGCACTTGCTTCTTACAAAGCTGTTGATTAACCCCCATAGGAGTTGCAATTTTTTTATTTACCTTACTCTTGAGTATGAATATTATGGGTATTCCTAGTGTCTTCCTCCCCATGATTATTGCTTCAATTGTGTTTTCAAGAAAATCGTAGTGACTTTTTCAAATGGCCATGTAGTTAGACTTTTTAATATTGAATTGTCAGGTGATGCGTTATCTTTTCCTGTACTTCTTTTTAGCCCTTGTTCATTCGTGTTTATTATGAATCAACTTGATTTTGTCATTCTCCTCCAGAAGCACATTGAATCACTGAAGCACTGTGAATAGTATATCATTTTACTGTTAGCTCTAAGCATCGCAACCATATGTGAGCATGCTCCAAACGAAAATTTTAGCAATTTTTTTATCAGTGTCTGTTGAGTGGTGATTGTTGAGTCATTAAGTAATAGCCTCGTTAAGGACTTCAGAATTAAAATATTTGGCACCGTTTTATTTGCTTCGTTTTACTTGCTGCCTGTGACTACATCATTTCCTTTTGTCACCAATTTGTCCGCCCACTTTGTCCACGACACGTGGTGCGTAGTGCGGGAGGGCTCACACGGAATGAAACAGAGCAGCGGGGCCCTCCGCCCGTGAACCCTTTTGATTGCGCCTCATTCGAGACCTTTTCGCTGGGTGCTCATTTTCGCTCGGTTGACTTCTCGGAATGAAATTATCGCTCTAGAAAGGGCCTCGAAGCAATTGAGTGCGCACGTTCCCGACCCCCAAAGCCGCGCGCGCCCGAAGTGGGAGAGTAAGGGAGAATGCGTTCGAGGGTAAATGGTAAAGCGAGCCGACGATTCTTTTTGTTCTCCCCGCGGTGGAGGAGGACACGAGGATTGGAAACGGAAGTTGGGGGGCGGGGTTTGGGTGTGAGAGAGGAGATACTCTTGGACATCCTCGCGAGCAAGGTCGTCCCGGCAGCTTCGTCTTGCCCTACCCATCAGCCCCTGGGGATGATTCTCCTCGTCTCTTCTCCTCCTTTTCTCCCTCCTCTTTTTCTCCCCCTCCGTCTTTCACTCTGCCTCCTTCCTCTCTCCATGCACCGCCGGCACTTGCCAGTATGCCTTGCTTGCTCTATCGCTCACCCTGTTTACAACCGTCCGACGTCTCATCTGTTATAAAACCACCTCATGCCACGCCGCTGGTCCTTCACGCCGCTCGCTTTGATTCTCGCCCGTTCTTGGCCCGTGTTCCCGTGAGGTGTACGGCTTTTGTTTTCTCTGGGTCTCCCTACCGTGTTAAAGCATGTTTATTTTCCACGTGAGTGTGGAAGCCCGCACAGCTTTTGTCCCGAGTTACTTAAGGATTGTAATGAAGGAAAAAGGAATCTTCTCGGTTTAGCGATAGGGTTTTTTTTTGCATCTTCGTTTATCTCAAAATCTCCCGAGCGGAAAGTTCTCAGCAACGTGTGCTCCCTTCCCAAAATGGCTAGCTCCTGGCGACGGACCATGGGAACGAAAGATGGGAATGGTTTCATTTACTCGTACGATTAAATTGCTCACCGTATAAATTCGGTGAATTATCGAGTAATACGGAATCCAGGAATCTCCCTGTTCGACGGTACTTTGTCCTTCCAATCCGATACCATATTGTGTAAATAAGAAAAATTAAAAAACAAGTTACAGTTGAAACAATCAATTGGTTAATTCCTGTTGAAACAACGTGAACTATGATGATTTTTCGAAAGAATTGTCATACAATCCTTGTTGTTTTGTATTTTATTTATCAAAGACCTTTATAGGTCGCCCGCCATCATGCATGTGAAAAGATTTACTATTATGTATTATAATTTATAGAATGATTTAGTACCGCTCTCCAAACTACCCTTTCACCTGTCAATCTTTCCATCCTTTCTTAGGTTATAACTGATGTACATGAGATATTGAGAGAGTCATCATCATGCTCTTAAAGTCTTTTCTAATCTCTCAAGCTTCAAATGTGTGTCCAATTAGCTTCCCTCCTTTTCGTGTCAGAGCAGTCCTTGAGCTATTTTTTTCTGGCTCTTTGGAGTACTTTTTCATTGACAAATCGGTCTATGCATTAAATGTAATATTTTTCTGTGGTACCACATTTTTATTACTTCCAACCGATTCTCCGAGACTGCTATTGTCCATCTCTTCGTATTTTTCCTCTTGTGTACGTATCGCATTCGTAAAGCTGTAATGATATGCCCGCTTAAAGCGTTTTATTATACCATTATATAATATATGTGAAACCTTTTTGTTTTCGTATAAAAACAACAGTTTTAAATTCAAGCGCAAAAGTGTCAAGTTTTTTCTTCCCCTTCGATAACTAATACCAATTAGCGGGCCTCCACAATGTGTTATTTTATGTCATCGTAAATATTTAGCCTGTATTACTATGAATCCATCTTTCATTTAATCAATGATGCAGTTATTTTTTAGACAATTTCACTCAAATAGTATTTCCTCTCAAATGAGCTTAGTGTTGCCAGCTCGCACATTGCCTATGACTTTCCAATGGACAGGGTTGGCCTTTTTGTTGCTAATAATCGATTTCTCGAAGGGTCCCGCTGGGAGTGTGCAGGCGAATTTCCCGCTCCCTCCTTCGCTCGGCGCTCTCATCGCCTCCCCGCGGGGAGGCCCCCCATCACTCGTCACCCTCTCCGCCCGTTAATGCCCCGTCCGTGTGTGCGTGCGTGCGCTCGTCGCGTCGGCCGAGTTGGCCGCAGGCGCTTTCGCGACTCTATGGCGCCTGGCGAGATCGAGAGCCTTCGGGGGAGGGCCGGGCGGGCGGTGGAGAATCCTTCAGCAGCCCCCGAACATCATCCCATCCCATCGACTCCCTTTCATTCCATCGCCTCGTCTCCCTCCCCTCCCCGTAACACCTCATCTCCTTTCACCCTGGCTGCTTGGTCGTGCCAAGTGTTCAAAGCAATGAAAGAAAACAGGGCCGTAAAAGGAAGAAAAAGAAATGCAAGCCGTCCGTCATGCTTTATCCTTATTCCACGGGCACCCCCGTCGCTTCCAGCCCGTATTCTGAGACGGCCGACACAAGTGTGCATCTTTGAATGGCGTATTTTTCTTTCCGTTCATGAATTGCGGCAATGTTTCTCGTTGGTGCCAAGTTTACTTGTATATAGAATACGGTGATTATTCTTGTAATTTTATTGTAATAATTTGTAATCCCATGATATTTTAGTTCACTGGGCACTCATCACGCAACATCAAATGGTGGTGCACAAAATGGTTTTGACTGAGCATCATGCGCACTCTGGGCGTAATCTCTACCATATTAATCCCTGTGAGATCGTTTGGATGGGTGAGGGTAGAGCTCGCTTAGTATTGAGATCAACGGCGTGTAAAAGGTCGCACATCAGGGTATGGGGTCCTTGACTCGTCCCGCCTGCGGTTTTCCAGAAATATTTGGTGTCCAAGGCTTAGGTGTAGCTGGAGGTGACTTGGGGCGTGATTGGGACGTGAAATTGAGCCACCGTTCAGCAGGGGAGCCCCCCACTAGCGGACATACTACGGTTTCTTATCTTTCTGGTGTATGTTGAAAAAATCCTCAAGGAAGTAAGACGCATAAAAGTGACAACGCTTAATATCCCTCACGAGTTTTCAGTCTTTTGTTTCATTTATCACTGCCATTGTCGTATATATATAAAGAATAAATAGAGACTGGAATTTTTAATACATTTGACGCCCAAGCCATCAAACGTTAGAAACGGTTACATTCAAGTCACCCTAACTAAATGCTATTTTTTTTACTCCTTTCCTACGATTTTAATGCAACTCCGAACGCTGGCATTAAGATTCAATGTTGAATGTTGTTCTTAGTAAGGTCCAATAAGTGAATTCATTTCCGAAAAAAAATAGGGAATTATTATATAGTATTTTAAAATACTATATGTAACCATTTTATAAAGAATCTTGGAGGTATAAATCGCTTTTGCTAGATCATTTTTATTTTTAAAAAGTTGAACCGGTTTATAACTTATTCTCACGTACGAATATGCAAGAGAAGCAAAGTAGTACGGCAGCGCTTCTTTTTTTTCCTTTTGCTACTTCGAAATCGAATTGAAAAAATTACTCCCGGTTTATTTTAATGGAGGGATATTTTAGGGGGAGATTTATCAAATGTCAAGTGGAAAGATGACGTGCTTACCGAGACGTCGACAGCATGTCATTAGCGCTAATACGACTGGAAAGGAGTGAGTGATTGGGAGAAAGGACCACGGCCAGGAAAGGGAAATGTCGTAAATTTTGCGCCGGAATCGACCTCTCCGAATCCTCAAAAAGGGGTCAGAGCTCGCCTTCAATAATGATTGATAACCGTACGTGGATGTGCACATTGCAACGCCAATTATATGAAATTATACATAATGAGTGGAGAGAGTAGGATGATTCTGGAAACTTGGGTCTCGCGAGTGCGGTCGCATATGCCTATCGACCGAAAGACAGTGGCCCACTTCGTCTTAGGTCATTGTTCCTCCGTGGTGAATGGCTCTTTCTTAATCTTTGCATCTTTCACCGCGGAGGAAAATGCCGTCAAGATTAAGTGTGTATGTATTAAATGTGTTCGAATTCTATCCTTGGACAGTCCAGAATGGTCATAATCCCCGGGGAATCTTTAACAAACGACTTAATATCGCTACCAGTATTCCATAAGGGCCTCCTTTCGTGGCGAAGGCCTATCGTTTGCTAACACGAAGAGAAAACTTTTATTTCAAGAATAATTTATGCGGAAAATAGTAATTTGAGACGTGTGTTGAGACGGTTGAGTCATTTTATGGTTTATCGGTACGCATAGAAGCTTAAAATCAAAAACTCAAAAAGTATAATTTCCGAATCTCACAAGCAGAGGTAAAATTAATTCCATAAAGTGCCATAAAAGTAATTACTTTTGTTAGTTTAACAAAGGCGAAGATATTGGCACCTTAGATAACATCTACGTGATAGTTATCCAAAAGGCATAACGGAATTGTTGCCTGTTTTGACACGCGTACGCACATCTATTCTAACTTATTGTTATAATGGAAAAATATCAAACAATTGTTGGTAAAATTAAATATTTCTGTTGTTTCTTTTCAAATTAGTTTCACCTGTATAAGTAACATCGTTATTTTTTTACAGTTTTCCATAAATATAAAATTTTGCATCTTTTTTTATGTAATTGTCACTTCATTTAGATTTCGAAAGACTTGAGGGATATCTCATACGGGGAATCGAAGGACCGGCTGAGTTTTCCTGTCTAATTTTTTGTCCTGGTAAAAGAATGAAGGTTTTTCCTAATTATATCTTGCGTTATCTGCCAAAAAAGAGCGGCCTTAGTATTAACTTTCCATCTAGTGGTATATTGTCATAATACGAGGTTGTTTGACTGATTCGTTTCTATTTATTAATTGCTTGCTGTTCGATTTAACGTGTTTAGTGATGTTATCCGAAATCAATCATCATCATTTAAGTTAGTGACGAACTTCGTATTGTTGCTCTCTTTTTACTCATCTCTATAACTAACTCTTCAAGACGACGGGATCGAGTCGGGAAGTCATGATTTAATTTGCCCTGTGGCTAGCATGCCAAGCTCCCACGCATGCTATTCGGGTACTACTCGTTTCGTGTTGTTCGAGGGTCTTTTTGCGGTCTGTGCAGCTAGGCTGCATCACTGAGGAAACGAGGAAGGTCGTCGTAAAAATACCAGCGTAAAAGCGTCCATTTGTTATATCTCTCCTCGCGGCGTGGGGGCTAAAATACAGTGCTCACCAAGAACGCGGCAAGTGTTGCCTGCCGACTTGCGCTTGCCAACATCCATCGAAGCATTGGATGCAGCGCTTGTGAATCTGGGTGCATGTGTGTGATATTCACAGTAATGAGTACTGTTTCAAAGCCGAATGTCGACATGGGAAATGATTCGAGGCGTCGGCTTGAGTTGATAATAAGCTTTCCGAGCATTACAGTTGTTGTCGACGCTCGAGGGCCTGGATACCCAGGATCCATCGCTCAACGGTATAAGGGGAGCATCATTAATTATAAAGGCGGACCCGCCGCTATAATTAAACATCCCTTAATGGAACAAGTTAATGTTTGCCTGACAACGTAAAAAAGCAAATGTTCACTAAAAATTCACATTGAAAAATAAGTTAAAGTGACTGAGGAAAGGTAAGGAAAGTGCCTGAGGTACGTATCATAAGAATGCTGAGGACCAAATCGTGAAATAATTCTGGTTTTCCATTTATTGTACAGAAAGAGGCATGGCAAATGAAGGATTTTTAGGAGAGGATTTGTATATTTTTTCAAGTCCCCACATGTCAGAGAGAGAACTTAATTATGCTTCAACTCGTCTTTTCAACATTCTTGCGGCAAGTTTCCTCGCACTTCCCTCTACCGTCCATCCTGTCCATTTGTGAGTAACACATAGTCTGGGTCTATGGCTTAAGTGATTTGATTTTGAATGTGGTAGATTTACTTTACATTTTCGTTTATTTGTTAATCCTGATACTTTGATTGCCATTTATCTGCTTTCTTTCAAAACGACTCCCCTACATCATTTTCGTGCTGTGAGTATATTATTTTTTCTCCATATACCCATATTCTTTGTCGCCTAACATTATCTGTTAGGATTTAACGTTACTTTTTAGGAAATAGTTTGCGGCGTGACTTCGTGGAACTGCTTCATGATTAAATGAGACACAAACATTGAAATTCCACATAAATGAAATTGGAATTTTATGTGGAATTTCAAAGTTTGTGTTACTTTTTAGGCTTATAGTGAATGTTTCCTTGCTTTGTATTTGCGACTAAGTTAGGCATAAGCAGTTTTCTTAGGATACAACTTTTCTGTGCATCACGTCCGTGCTGCTATAACCAATTGATCATCCAACCAGAAACCCCCCCCTGTACACTTAGGCATTCTTTCCGTACCGCTTCCTCCAACTTGACTGAAATCCGACGTCCGCAAGTCTTTTCCACTTGCCTCTCCCATCAAATTTAGAAAAGGCATTTTAATTCAATTACATCAACGTTTGCTCATGAAGTTTCCTCCTTCAATTGTTAGTTGAATACCTCTCACAGCTACGTTTTTGTAACGAGTATAAATGGCAAGTTCAATTCACTCATTGCTCGTCTCCCAGTACAAATTCCATGAATGGAAAGCTGACTCACCATCTTAGTGGCTACGATGTGATTCCTTTTTGTTACATGCTCGGATCCAAAATAAACTGAATATGCTTAAATTAGACCTATTGGATCTCCATGCGGCTCTTCGTCGAAGTTAGGCCAAAAATATATCAGTGAATGAGTCCCTCATGTTCTTAGCGGCACTCGGTAGTACTGACACGAGCTATTAGGGGTGGCGACCGACTTCAAGTTATTAGCGGCACCAGGGATTGGTTTATAGACAGGGTTTAAATGGCACTCGAGAGATCGACTAAAGAGTGCAAATTAGCGCAGCTGCAATGCCGTAGTCGCGACGGCAGAGGTCGACATTTTGTCCGACAAATTCTAATCTTCTATATGAGTAATGGTATTACGTGGGAATTGATTGATGCAATGTCTTCATTTACTAGGAGATTGGGACTTGAGTTTCTACTCTTCAACCTAACTTAAGTGAATCGAAAGTTATCAGTAAAAACTAGTTAGTCTTAGTCTTACCATAAGTTGAACCAGGGTTCTCGCCATTGCTATGGCTGTACACTAGTCACCACTCATCGAATCAAACGTGATAAAGACAACGGAGAAATCCAAATTTTCTGGGAGGTTAGTCTAAATATCTGTGCATTTTATAGTCCTTTTTATCCTTGAACACGTCACCTGATGAATTTGTCCTCTAGGTGAAAAAAAATGATTAAGAGGTTCTATGGTAGTAGTAATTTTCTCTATCACTTCATCCCTATACTTTTAGCTCCTTAATTATCGAATATTGGGAGTCGTTTTAAGACTTTTTGATCCAAGGTACTCGCTTTTTCCTTTGTCCTGGCGGAAGAGTTTTTTTCCCGAAAACTTTTTCGAAAACGTTTCGCGGTGAGAGTGACGTGTTTATTATGGAACGGAGCACTCATTCATCGTGGCGTGTGTGTCTTGAGGTTTGTTCTATTCCCGTTCGTTTTGAAGAGCGTGGGTGCTACCGCTCGCTCCTTGCGGGGAAAGGGAAGTAAATACCTGAACATGATTGTGATCGGTGCGGGCAATGCATGTGCTCCCAGAGTGAATCCAAAGCGGTGCGCTGTGTTCTATAATTATCTCGATATAGAACGGACACCATCACCCAACGACCGGCGGAATAAGGAACGGCCCTACCGAACTCTTCTTGCTCAGGGAGCGTTCGGGGAGGGGGGGGGGGGGGGGGGAAGATTGGGGGGGAGGGTGGGGGAACCCACAAAAAAACTTTCCCCCCGGCGGCCTCGCGCGCAGACGAGAGGGGAGCAGGAGGGGGAGGAAAGGAGATGTGACGAG
>WURS02034162.1:0-11498 GCA_011762765.2 Rhinocypha anisoptera
GGAAGGGGGGGGGGGGGGGGGGGGGGGGGGGGGGGGGGCTAGAGGCGTGGGGGGGAGGGCCGAGCCGGGAAAGGGGCTCCCTCTGCGGGCGGGTGCGTCTACTAAAGCGGGGAGAAGGGCGCGAGGCGGGACCACGCCTTCGCCTGCTCTCCTCGGCACCTTTCGCGTCGACGGCCCACGTGACCCCCGCGGTGGAGGATTCCATTGGTCCGAGTGCCGGGGGAATAGGAGGGAATGATTTCCCGCGCCCTTCTTTCCGAGGGAAAGCCGCACCTCGAGTCCAGACGGATCCGTCTGCGGATCCGGAGATAATGCTCTCGCGTTTTTACGCAGTCGGGAGAGTGCGGCGGGCGATAACGTAAGGCGGATAAGTCACGCGAGGCGTGGAAAACAATCGTCATTGGTGTTCCTGAAGCATATTTATCCTCTTGTGTAAATGGGGTGTCTGAAAAAATAACAAACTAAAACTAAGCCCCACGGTTTGGTAGTTAAGAAAGAAGAGAGACGATAGAAAAAGAGAAAGCGTTCGTCATATTTCGTTGCTCATGTGCCTCAGCGAAATGGGAAATTTTGAGAAAAATAATATTACGCACGCCGTTATATCTATCGGCCGTCACTTGGTGAAAACGATTCATCGTAAAGAAGATAAAATAACTACTTGGTTTCTCTCCGCAATTTTATTTGGTGCTACCATCGACTACACATAGTAATCATGATGATGGCTGTGTGAAGTCGAAATGTTTAAAGTACCAATAGAGTTATGAAAAGAACGGAATAAATAAATACACTTTATTTAATTCCACAGGATAAATTGGTTTTATTGTGGAAAGAAAACAAATTGTTCATTAATCTTTTCTATGACAAATTGTTGGCATTAAGATAATAATGACGTAATCATAAAGTAACCCGTAATTATCTTCCCCTAATCTAAGTCACCACACCTTCATATATCTCTGGAATAATGGAAGCTTGATACCACATGAGGAAACGCGTTTCCTGGCGCCAGGAAGCAGTTGACTCAACTTCCTAGTAATTCAGTTGGTATTTACTTCACTTCCAAATACATTGGGGTCAGAATATCTGACTCATGTTGAACTCAAAGGAAATCGATACTGATATGTACCAGGTTCGATGGAAATAAGGATGAATGTTTTGGGAAACGATGTTGATCATCTAATTTGATATTTTCATAAGGGACTCATATCCTACGGTTTTTCTTGTGAATACAGTTATCTATCCTTAAATGTTGAGTGACAGCAAAAATCCGCCTCTACGAGAATACAGAAGAATAGACATCGGGGAGTAAATTGTCATCTTACCAACTCCAATTATAAATCCCACATCTTCTGAAGGCAATCGAATGTACCTTCCTTTTCAATTTATTGCGCCGAATAATGTGAAACAAATATCTGTGCAGCACACATCAAGGTAAAACGTTTTTTTGCGACATATAGCTTAGTCAAGAATTCACTTTTGAGAGCGTTAATGAAAGAATATGAGAAGTGAGAGATAATTTTAAATAATGTGATAGCGTTATCATAAGATTTTCTAGGTATAAGTAAGCTTTGGTATGCATTAAATAATACGGAATAAGTTGGAATTAAATGACTGAGGGCATGGAGGAAATAAAAGGAAATGACTTGAAAATAATGAAAATTAAATAATTACATTGTGCAGAATTCCGATGAAATGTGACATTCTTCATATAACTTCTTCATGAAGTTCTTCTTCATAAAACTCATATCTGAGAGGTAGATCAGCCATATAAGTTAAATATAACTCTTAGCCGCTAATCGAATTTCGTATTAATCGCAAAAAATTGACAGTGAATAAGTCCCAGTTACTTTTTCTCATTAGCTGCTCTTTTTATTATATATTTATTATTATTAAACTGTAAACTTAATACAGAGTGATCCAATGATTTGAGTTTGTTCCGTTCAAAAAGAAAAATTATAGGATATAATTCTCATCACAAAATGTTTTAATTTATCGTAAAAAAATATCTGAATGTTGAAGAATAAGGAGATAGTGAATTCTTCACTGAATTTCCACCGAGTCAGGTGTTCTGCGACCGACATTTAGACGGCAAACTCCGCCATCATATTCAGGGTGTTCATCAAAAGAATTTCTCGTTGAAACGTCGGTAACAAAATACCTAACCTGGTGGACATCCTGAGTATATTCCACCAATAGTATACGCCGGAAAACCTGTCAATTATTCATAAAATATCGCAAATCAAACTAGAGAATCTTCATTGATTTATTTTATTTGTTAATATCTAACTATAAAGTTTATAAATTTTAAACATATTCATAAAAATCTCATATATTATGATAATAAATATTTTATTGAAATGATATTATAAGAGGCTCTTTATTTTACTGTTCCGTAGCTGAAAAAAGTATTTAATTGAGATATGTAACCTTTATAGAGCGTGGTAAAGCACAAGGCTACGGAAGCACCCTGGTTAAAATCAATACTGTGGATAATTCCGGATAAACTCAAAATGAGTATATTTCTGCGTGGGTCTTCGTGGTAAACTACTGGCGGAAAATGGAAGAGTAAAACCACCCTTCTGTGTGAATTGAATACACAGTTGAACTCATACTCAACAAGCAGTCCAAGCTTCGAGTTGATAAATATATTTATTCTAAATTAGTTCTTCTGATTTCGAAATTAATTTGTAATAATATCTCGAAAAATGTATGTATTTTTCTCCAATTTGATTCTCAGTCGTAATTGAAGTAAATAACTTAATATAATCTTGATATTTTTGTCTGAGAGTAATATTTACCTAGCATAATATTTCTAAAGCTCTTTTAATTAGATAAAGTGGCTCTTTATGAAATTTTATTATGTAGAAAATGTGAGTTCCTATTTCACTACGATTTGAACTTTTTTGCGCCAAAAAATCTCTACAAATTATTTTGCTGGATAAATCTTCTATACGATGCCCATAAAAGGTTGATAAATGTTTTATGAATACAGGCAAAGTGATAGGTAGTTAGATAGACAGATACATGAATGTGAGCAGAAGGTTACAAGGGTCATGATAGACTTTATAATTTAAGAATAACTCCTGTTACTTTGCAGCCTTAATATGGTGTAGTTGGAACAAGTTTTGAAGTTTTATTTTTAACGAAAAGGTAGGAGTCAAGCTCTTTAAATTATCTAACGGAATCCAATTAATATAATTTCCTCTTCAGTTACTTAAGGAAAGTAGAAGTATAATTGTGAACCTTTGTCCTCTTCGGAAAATTAATTTATGCTCTACTAACTTGGATGTATCAGATGAACGCAAAGGGAATGCCCTGAAGTATCAAATTTAGGGGAAAGAAAGAATGAATGCTTAGAAATTGATTATGACATTCCATTATTCTTTTATCATTCATACATATCCAACATAGTCCCATAAACAATGCAAGTGATCGATATAAAATTTCTTATTGCTGTTACTAACACAACTGAAGTATACCAAAAGTTACAGCATTTAAGTTTGAGAATTAACGTTCGAGTCATTCTTATTAGGAAGAGAACTGAATTTTTTATTTCTCTAAAAAAGAATCTAAACAAGAATATGTCCTTTAAATGCCTTTTGAAACCTAATTTTATTATACATGCACGATGGCAAGGCAACCTGAAAAGAACTCAGCTGTCATCCTTGGGAACACGGGCTAAATTCTTGGTTCTACTTTGCCGGTGGACCTTCAGCACACCTCAGGCAGCATGACTTTTATAATCCCAAATTTATTTTTTAAAGCCATTGGTGACACCATAAACTGTAGTCCTTAATGTGTGTGACTTATCACACCATATGTCGTCAGTAGTTCGAAATGTGTTACATAACATTTTTGTAACATACAATATAGAAGTAATCAGTATTGTATAATATATTTAATGAGTACTAGGCTGAATATATAGATAATACTATTAATTTAATAAATACTACAAAATATACTTAATTTCCGGTTCAATTTCTTGGATGGCGACAAATATGTTTGATTGGTTCATGTGGTGAAATTCTCTAGGATGTATCAGGTATCAGAATTTACGTGTACTTTGAAATTGAGGGATATAATTTGTTGAGCCAAAATGGTATTAATTTATAAACGTTATTAACCTAATTATATGATAATTGAATCGAAATGTTCGTATAGCGATAGAAAATTCTCCTATAAATTTTTATATTAAACTCTACTTTAAAGGATTGAGTTCTAAAGAATTTGACAATGAATTTCTTAAATTACTGTGCTCTGCATTTGGGATACAGAATCAATAAAATTACTACGTCGTTATCGAACTTGTTGTGAAGTCTACTGTCAGCAACAGAAATTTGGTTTAGAAAAATTTAAACTAGGCACCGTGATATCATTTCAAACATTTGTTGAATTACCCGATGCAAAAAAGCTAATATAGCGTGTTTTTACAATTTTATGCATCCTTATATGCTGGTAAAAATTGACGTCGTGAATTTAGTTCATAATGGATTCTTTACCTCTACGCGATTCACTTCTGATTTTTCTCTTCTGTAGAACCTGGCCCTTATTTGAGTTCCGGATATAAAATATATATAAATCACTGCTTATCCTGGTGGTATATTACCTATTTCAGTTCTTACTAGACTAAAACTGATGTCAGTGATGAATATGAGGTAGCTAGCTACCGTTTGATAATTTCTCTGCTAAAAAGAACATGTAAATATTTCTTAAAAGAATACGTAAATTTTTCTTCAAAACTTACGGATTATGAAACTCCTGGCTACGAGTCATTTATCTGCGTCGAGGATCCCCACGAGTATTAAGTATTATGTAATTGTTTGATTCGTATTACTACGAAATAAAATGGGACAGATTTATACTTGGCTCGGGAAATAACTAATACCTGAAGTTTGTCTTTTGGATGGAAACGTAGATGATTGCCTAAGAAAATAATTTTTAAAACAAATTATAAAAATTTTGTGAACTCTTCGAAATTTTATTCAGTGTGATTAACAATTTCTCCAATTGGCAGATGAAAAGTCTTGTTTTTCCTTGTGGCTATTTTATAAATGCACATATTCAGATTTGGTGAAAATAAATACTAATGATTTCTGCTTATGATTTTCATCAGGATCTTTAATAAACAATAAAAGTATGACGCCTTTATAGCCCATGAACGAACGTCGATAGATTGCTTGGCTGACTATTAGACGCGTCTTAAACAAATTAACAAAATATTATGCCTTATTAAATTCACCCATATATGTATATTTCATTAAATTTATTGGATAAATATATTTTCATTTCGGTTTAATTTAACTATTGATATTTTTCATAAAGCATGGAATCTCAGCAGTCAATAGATGCCCTCATACTCTTAGATATTTATCGCTTGAAAGCATAATTCAGAGAATTTTTTCGTTGTTTAGGAGAAAACTAATAACCTTTTAGTTTTATTTCCCGAATTAATAATTATGGGTAAAATAAAACATTTTAAGTTCCAAAGAATTATTATTTAATAAACTATCATTTTCGTCGAACGGCTGTTGCCATCAGGTACCATTTTATCATCATCATTATGTGGTTTCACGAAGTAGAATCCATCGAATTCTTGAATTAATACTGTATTGGAAATTAGTAGACTTTGTAAGATATTGGCTACTCTAGCTGACTGAACAAACACACGTTCACTACTATTGCTCCGGTTATGACGTAATCCAGCGTACCATTTAGACCAGGTGCAGGAAAGGCGCGAAGATGGAAAGCGCGCGGTGAGACATCATTGGCGCGGGGAGCTACATTGAGTTCCATTTAACGCCTGCAGATAGAGTCACAGTACTTGCAGTAGCCTTCTCAAATTTATGGCGCGCTTGGAATGAAACTTCCCTTGCTTAGTACGTCAAATTATTTGCTTAGTACGTCAAAAGTTTGTGAATCTCGAACGCATATTTTAAATCATTTTTTTGTGGAATATCAAGTTGAAATTTTTATTATAACTACTCGTAAGAACGTAAGATGGAAGTTAAATATACGATTTCTTTTAACAAAATATTTTTGGAGCGTTTAACATTTGAAAATTCAAATCACATATGAGAATTAGTCAAATGATATATAACAGATAAAGAATTAGAATTATGAATAATTTATAATAGAATTAGTCAAACTTGGATTATATAAGCTAATATTAAGTATTATAATCTATACTCACATATAGAAATAGGAGGAATCAGTCATTCTGTATATGAAGTCGGATATTATAGATAATTTAAGGGCAAGGTGCTACTGATAGAATTAGTAACTTCTTGTTCTGTTGTATTTAACATATGTTTATACAAGAATATCAAATTAGAGCGACAGTTAATTTAAATAACTTGGCATCCATATTAAATTATTTTCTTTGTTGTAAAGGTTATATTTTAAAATGGAAGAATCACATTTGAATCAATTGTTCATAATATTCTATTATTTACCTCTCTCCCCTAAGGAGGTCTTATCCAAGTCATGTTGTAACCAAGGCTCCTGCTAGTATTTACTGGGTAAATTGAAAATCTGGGTAAAGCCATTTGCTATTTACATTCACATGCATACTTCTGCTTAAATAATTAGGCTTACGAAGAACTTATTTGGCCCACCAGATTCTTCAATTTCTTTTCGATCAGATGAATTTATTAAATGGATTTTTACTTAATAAGAATTTTTCTCTTCGTAGAAGACCTATATTACGAAACTACTGCCCCAATTTATTAGTAAAAAGGAGTCTCTGGGTACTGACTGGCAATATTCCTGAGAAAATAAGTTTTCCTAGAAGGGAGTTGGATATAACTGAAAGGGCCGATTTTATTGGGTTCAGGTTATATGGCAGTCATTTTAATAATAAGAGTGGGTTTCCACTCTAAACCCGAATAAAGCTGATATAAAAGCTCGACGGCTCAAGAATATAGTACAGATATAGTCCTTTAAAAGTAAAAGTATATTCCGTAGTATGGCCTGTATATTTGTGAGAAGGTATAGGCTGGTGCGGAGGTGAATTTGATGAGTGTTAAAAAGAAGGAGCAGAAGAAACTAATTTAAGCGGCACGAAATAGAGTGGACAAAAAGGTGAAGAAATAAACACTACTAAAGAGTGATTAGCACAGATGCATTTTGAGCATCTTGGAAAATTTTTAATGGATAC
This sequence comes from Rhinocypha anisoptera, assembly GCA_011762765.2. Taxonomy (NCBI): domain Eukaryota; kingdom Metazoa; phylum Arthropoda; class Insecta; order Odonata; family Chlorocyphidae; genus Rhinocypha; species Rhinocypha anisoptera. The sequence continues at coordinate 7,154 of WURS02034162.1, forward strand.
AGGCCGATAATCAGTTTAGACGTTATGCTATCTCTTCAATAATTTAGATTAATTCGGGTATTCTTAAAATTTACAAATCAATTTACTAGTTGTATTCCAAGAGATCTAGTAAACCATATTGTTACATTTTAGAGAGAACTTTCCCTATTGCTTGCCGAGGCAATGGAATAGATGTTATAATAAAATCCAAATGTCAAACAATTCAAACAAAGAAAATTTTTAAAAACATTAACTGCAAATCGAGGAAAGAGGTTACTCAGCATATAAGGTTATTTACTCGAGTTTATCTTCTTTTTTCTCCTTTTCTCTTTATTGCCACCGTAATGTCTTGCAAAAGTTCCAAAATACTTGGCACTTGCCCCCCCATTCTTAACTCCAGAACGTTAGTTTTTGGGAATTATAAATAAAAATTATTACCCTCACAACGAGTTTCACGAATGTCATTTTTTTTTAAATTCGCTCAAAAATTCCCTCGAAAAGATCCATATGTTGGCGATGAAGGAAATCGAAACAGCACATACGAAACAAAAATATTTTTGTTATAATATTCGTTCTGAGTTAAGATCAACAAGAAAGACTAAAATTATATTGAAATACGATCTGGTACTTTCCCGGCGAATGATATTCAAGAAGTCTTTTCGGGATTTCCACCGGGTAAGAAGCTCCATTCTGGACAGAATGGGGCCCCTTGATAGATCGTGAAACTAATTCTTTTATTCTTGAAAGACCAAGATGGAAATTAACGAGAAAATAATTTGCCCTCAACAGGGAAGCAGGTTTTTCTTTTTGAAATTACATTATATCTTACTCTCTACATTTTGGTTTCATTCATTTTACGGGTTACTATTCCTTTCCTCCGCTGCTAATAATGATAGTGTGTTTCCACCAGGTGACTGTTTCCACGCCCGTTGTATGTAAGCGTTTTGATAGGGTGAGTTGGTAGAAGCTGCTGTGAATTATGAAAACTTATGGAGTAGAATGGAGATGGAGGCGACTTATAGAAAGACTGTACATAATTCAAAGTTTGGCAATGGCTCAAATTCATAGTGAATTTGGCAATGGCTTGAGTGAATGATGTTAAATTGGGAGATGAGTGAGGCAGAGATGGTTTCTTTAACCAATACTGTTAAATTTGTATCCGGAAGAAATTTCTGAGGAAAGTTTGGAAGGAGAGGAGGAGGAGGGGGAAATAGTGGGTGGCGGACTAATAAAATTTATTTTCTGCGAAAAATTTCACATTTGTATGAAATGATATTTTCGTTCCCAATGAAAATGTAAAAATCATTGAAGACATTGCTAAAGGTAACCAAAATGATCCTCAGCTACAGAAAAGCTAATAGTTAACTGCCTAACAATTTTCTAATTAGCCTTGTTTTATATAGGCATACTCTCTGTGTAAACAACTTACAGTGAATGGCTATGGTCAATGACTGCAATCCTCCATGCAATAATTTATTTACTGACCGGTTAATTTCCACCATATTATATCCGTACCATGGTCATTGAAGTGTTCTGAACATTAATACCCGTGTGTTCAGTAGCGGCCCTAGTACTGTCAGTTTTTATTTTAATGTATTTTATAGTTCTTAAAAGGTCTCTTGTGATTGGCCATACAGGAAAATGTTAAACATTTAAAAAATAATAAAAGAGCCAAGGCAGGAGTCGAAGGGAAATAATAGAGATTTTTGATACGATAGAATAAAGAAGGGAAAAGTACATGTATAAATAAAGTGGGATTTATTTTAGAAAAGTTTACAGCTGCGGGTTGTGGATTCCGCCAAAACCTACCTACTTGGAAACGCTTACATAATACTAATTAGATATTAGTCGTGGATTAGTTACTGATAACCAATTTGTACTTATAATACACAGCTGTAATTAATCCAGTTGATGGCGTTGGTATAGATTTCATTCTGCTCTACTTCCAGTTAACCTCCTCTTCTTTTGCATATTTTACGTTTGAATCTTTTATCTGTTTGATGTTTCCCATGCATACCCTTCCTCAGCAGTTCTTCCCATTCACTTATTCCTCCCCCCGCCCCTCCCTCCCTCCCTTGTTGCCTTCGAGAGGTCCTCTCATCCTATTTGCTCTCTTCTTTTTCTTAGAGTTTTCGTCTACTTTTTTCTTCCCCAACTCTTCAAGGCTTATTTATTATTCACTCACTGCATCCGTTTAATCCTCATCTCTCTTGCATTACACTATATATATTGCTTCCAATCTACTTTTTCCTGCAGCTGTGACTCCCACCATAGAAAACCACCCGTTCGTTCTATATATGATGGCAAAGTGCTTTTTTATACTTATGGGATTGCGTTTCCAGCTGTTAGTCAGGACAAGATTTTTTATCTCATAGAATTGCTATCTTTAGGAGGATAGTTGTACGATCAAGGGTATTATTCTGTGATTCTACTCACACTTTTCTGCTTCGATTTCTTGCAATCTCGTACCCTAAATATATCTATGTAATTTTGAAACATTTTTCATTTATCCTGTGGAAACGTGAGTCTCATATTTGGAACGAATATATTCGTAATTTTATTACTTGTCTAATATCACAACTCTGGTCACATTTTAATTTACTTTAATGTCTTTTCAAATAGTTTATTCAAGATGCCGCAAAGAAGTTAGATTCCCATGGTGGTCTCCCTTTTCTTTCGAAATTTCTACGTGTTAAGGAATACTTGGTTACAATTAGAACTAACAGATTAAGATAATAGAACGTTATCGGTGATTTTGCATACCATTTGTTGCATGTATTATCATCTATAAGATCGAACTTCTTTTGCGTCTCAACTAGCGCAACTTTGATAAAAGCTGAGGTTTTCTTCGCTGCAAATTCCTTTCCCTTTTATCTATGATTCACTAAATGATTGTAATCCACATTTGGATGCGTTCCCGGTAAAGGGAATTCATCCAAATTGGAGGCATTAGTCAGCCGTCTCCTTCTTTTACATCCATGGACATTGAAGCCCTTCTTGGAAGCTCTTTCGTATTTTCTTCAGTGTCGAGACGGACTAATTTAAATTGATAAAAAGTTTTCCATAACTTTCTTGGTACAAAGGAAGTAATGTTCTTCAGTTTAAAATCTTAGGAAGTGAAGTTTCACCCCAAAAATGTAGAATCCGGACGAAAATCCAGACGCGATGAATGTTGAACAATTTGGAAACTTTAGTCGGTCGATGCCAACTAATCATCAATAAAACGAAAATTACTTATTAAATAATGTTGAACAAATTCATTAATTCCAGCATTAATTATTATAATATATCAACATGTATGATCTTATATTATGTGGCAATTTCCTAAGAAATGTGTAAAATGTGAAAAAATCTTCCTTTGTGTGTAAAAAAAATATGAAATTATTCTCTAAATCCAATATAGGAGTAAAAAAGTCATCAATTTAGAAATGGAGTAATCTATAAGTCATAAGGAAGAAGCAGGAGACATTTATATATGTATCCCTATCCTCAAATACCATTATTTTTTTAAGACTCAGTGCGTTGATGGACAACTACACATCTAAAATTTAAAATTCTTTCGCAATCGGGAGCAATACTTCAGCAACACTTTTACACCAGATTTACGTGGGCAATATACGTTCGAAATATTCGAGGAACTGCCTACGAATTTCATAATACGAACTAAAGTATTTGACGCATAAGTTAAAGACAGACGTTAGATCGCTGAAGCAAGGAGAATCGGGCATAACAATTTTATTTGTGAACCTCACGAAATACGATACAACTCCACAGGATTTGTTCAACGTTGCAAATGAAAAATAAAAATGGAGCAAGCGTAAGGTAACACAGGAGTAATAATTATGGACCCAACCACATTCTTAAGTGGGATCACGAAGGGAAAACAAGGTAAAAACATTGCTCATGAAAAATGCGTTGGTAATCTTTTTCCAAATTTTCGATGCACGTTCACAGAAAATAGGAACTGGAGATGATTTTACTCAAGCTTTTCGAAATGATTCATCGTCTTTTTGACAGCAACATCATTAATTGACGCTGTTCCCTGGGCTTGCGTTCCAACACCCTTGAGGGGGAGTCTGCAGAGTAAATATGTGGGCGTGGATTCGCTATCATTCAAGAGTTTTAACATCAGTGGCGCCCGCGGCACCCGCTTAAGCATTCCTCCATCGCACCTGTTACCCAACACCCTAATATCGTTCCACCGGAAACCTGCAGTCTGCATAAAAACATTCACGGCGGTCCCGAATGCGAATCCCTCCCCCCGGCGGCGGCGGCGGCGATTCCCGGGGCGCGCCCCCTCACTAAAATAAGCGAGCGTGCATCCGAGGCGGCGGCGTCGGCACCCCCGCCCCTAACCCCGAGCCCC
>WURS02034173.1:0-11498 GCA_011762765.2 Rhinocypha anisoptera
GAGGGGCGGGGGGGAAGGGGGGGGGCGGGGGGGGGGGGGGGGGGGGGGGGGGGGGGGGGGGGAGAGAGAGAGAGAGGCGTAGGGAGGCCAGAGTCCAGCAGTGGGGAGACTACAGAAAGAGAAAGGGATAGTTTATTAGTGGATTAACCCCGTAGGCTAGTGAAGCTTCTGGCGGAGGGAGAGAGCACAGGCGCCTGTGCGAACGGCTGCCACCACTTGCCCAAGGATAAAGTCGCCAGGAGGAAGGTTCTCGGGAGACTCCCGGGAGAAAGACAGGGACTTGGTAAAGTGCGGGAACTTCTGGCGAGAGAGGTCAAAGCCTACACCCTCTTACATAATCCCACTCCTCCTCCTCCTCGCCGCGAGGCTTTTGGCCTGTGGTCCATGTCCCCATAGAGAGCAGGGTCGAGTCGGATAATAGGTCCTGGGGATCGAGACACGGACCTACGGTCTTCAGGAATGATGTGCAGACCAATGCATATTCTTTGACGTGTGTACGATACATCGGCATATATTTTTACGGCCCTTGACGGATTCATGCACTTGGTTTTGGACACACACGACATCCATGCTTTGGGCGGGATTCAAATGCGCTCTCTTGGCGGACGCCCTCCTTACCAGACTAACCTGGATGGGTGTGAACTGCATTCCATAAAATTCACGTAACCAGCTAGTGAATATAAACAACGTAATGTATCTCTCCTATATTTCGTTAAGTATATATTTATGTGTGCCAATGCAATTGGACCTCACGTCATGCTCATAATCCAGTCTGTTTCGTGATTGTGCGAATTCTTTTCTAATTCTACTCACAAGGCTAAGCGGGCACACAGAAACAAATATTTAGGATAACTAGTCTCCAACCCTAAGATCAGTTTATATTTAGAATATCATTAATAAAATTTTCTCGGAAAATATAAAATATTCTGAACGTTTAAGAGAGTAAGATTTGGGAATAATGATGAATAAATTATTTCATCACCTCTCTCACCGATTTTTTTAGATGGCGACAGTTTTGTGCGAAAGCACGCCTCCTTAGCGTGAACGTCGCCTCCAGGAGCGCGTTTCTCCAAAAATTTACGTCACTTCACAAGCCCTCTGAAATCGATCGTAAACGTCTCGACATATTTTCAAACCACACATGTACGTACGTATACTGTGGAAGGTTGATACATGTTGTAACATCTTTAAGGTAATTAGAAGACACGTGGCCATATGAAGTCATATTAACTACGTAAGGTTTACAAAGATGAGCACTTTGCTTCTTTGACTTGAAAATGTGGCTCTTTGGCGTATGTTATATTTGAATTTGAGTTCCACGTGTGCCGAATAAAATAGTATCCATTGCTTTCGCATTTCACCATAAGGCAGTTCCTTACAAGATATTGACCATATCATGAAGAAGACCTTTCCACCGGAAACGTTATAGACGAAATAATCCCGAATAAACGTCATAGACATTATTTTTTAAACGTAAAAGATTTTCATTTACGTATAAATCCCATCTTCTATTTCTCCGACAAGAAGAAACTGAAGGAGTTAGGTCCGTGTTCCCACCTGAGCATTAAAACGCTAATTTCCGAAAAAAGTTTATTTATCCGAAGTTCGATATAAATGGATTGCACTCTTAACTTCGATATTTTGGTTTCCTTTTGGTGATTTTAGAACTGAAGGAATAATTTCTAATGCAATTCAATCAGTTAATTATTATCACAAAAGAAATTAGGTCGCCTCGCAAAAATCGATCGTACCTTGTTTCTAAGGCAGATTCGTTTCAAACGAGTGGAAAACTTGGTTGTGATCAAGGTATCTGCGTTTGTATATTAATAACAATGGGTACTTTTAATACTACATATGCCTAATTAAATTAAATTGTACCAAATGGTCATTTCACAAATTCCTCCCCACCACATTGCATAACAGGATCAAGTTTGGACCCATGCTGTTTAACTTGACTCTTCGTAGACTTCGAAAAACTCTTTTGAAAACCTGTGGGCTTTGGAAAACCCTTTCACAGGCACGGCATCGCTATAAATTGTTGTACCTATGTGTGTGTGTCTCGCCGGCCAGGTTAGCCGAAGGGGTAGCGCGCTCATCTGCTAAGTCAAAGGTCGCGGGTTCGAATACCGCCCCGGGCATGGGTGTTGTACTCGTTTCCAATTCTAATTTTCCTGAATGTTTGGCGTCAGCAAGGTAATGCGGCCGTAGAAATATGCAAAAATCACTTATAACAAAGCGACCCCAGATTAAACTGGGAAATACGAAAAAACGTATGTGTGTTTATCGTTGTAGTATACATCGCTGGAATCTCGCTGCATAGTGTCACCAGCTCACCGGCAGAAATTTTTTCAGTCGAGAGAGAAAATGTTTGGAAGAGATTTTCATCCTGGTTCGGAGCTTGACGGATCAGGACAATGCGGTCGAGAGTGGTGCGTCTCAGTCTCCGCATCTCATTTTTTTTTCGCAGTCCTTTAAGCGATGAGGACCGTCTTCAATTCCTCCATGCTACCTCCACCCGGCGGTGTGGGATTCGAAACTCGGATGTTGGAAGCGGTCGCGGGCGGCGCAGGAGGAGACGGTGTCTGAAAGTAGGACGAGAGAAATTTTGCCAACTCATCAGAATACTTGTTTCCCCCCCTCCCAGTACGGACAAAACCAGGATGCTCAGAGAGTTCGTAGAGTCGGTGCGAGCCTTCGTGCGGGAGGCTGCCTCTGCAGGAGCTGAAACATGTCGCAAAGAAAAGAAAAGGCACGTATGCTCCCCGTGTGTGGATCGGGTGAGATGAACGATTTCCCCACTCCCCAAACCTCTCCCGTTCGAAAGCTCCGAGGGAAGGGGTTCCATTCGGGGTTTGCGTGGTCGTATTATTAAATTCTGCGATCGCAGTTGTTTGTTTGTTGAGTGTGACCCCCAAAAATGTAGCTCGCCCGTTTATTTGTACGTATTACATGATGTGACACACGTCTCATGAGCGAGAAATATTGAGTAGCTAATAAGAAAAACACACAAACGATACAGCCTTGTCAATTCGTGAGTCGTTTGAGATGTGCCAAGAGGTAATGAGAAATTTATTTTGTATTCTGCCGTTCAGATTTTCACCTGAAGCCTTATTTTTCCAAACCTAGGTAATGTTAATAAAAACTTTTGGGTAGAATTTACAATTTCTGGCATATTTTTTTCTTAAACGTTCCAAAAAATAAAGTCTAACTCTTGGGACGTCGACATCTTCCAAGCAAGAGAAGTGGCATCTTAAAATCGTTTGAAGCTGACATGGATAGTACCAGACAAGAGCTAGAAAGATATAGCTCAATGAGGAAATAATTTATATTTAATTAATTACTAATATATATTAACAATATTAGTTCAAATCCTAAAAGTTCATAACTAATCTGCCCTCCTCCCCTGCTCCATTCTGACGACTCCCATGTCTAAGACAGTTTTCTCCGATAAATTTTGTAGTTGCAAAGTTCTCACGAACCAAATGCCGGTAATACACCCTGGCTTGTATTAAACCTACCGTCACCAATTTCGTGATTTGGTGAGGTTTCGAAGAGCTCACTTCACGAGTTTCACTTCACTTAAGTTTAAATTTAAATTACACAGGGAAGAGTTATTTTCCGTGAGAAGATGTGTTTTCATTTTCTATCAAGAACCACGAAAATTTCTTTTTTTTCTATGATATTTACAATGCGCGTTCTATCCTCAGACATCGCTATAGATTTTTCGACTGCTCCATTTCCTCAGTCAACTGGACTAATTGGACGGTAGCAAACTCATTTCGGACGTGAGTTTACGGATCCCATCGCACCGAGAAATGAATTTAATGGTTTCAGTCTTTACATCGTGGAAATTGCTAATCCATAATAGACAAAGAGCAATTTCTTTTCCACAAATATTATTAATGAAATCTGTGGAAAAGTACATTGTCCTTTTTCTATATCGGAGAAATAACTAAACTACTAAACAAAAAGACTTTAAATTAAGAAATTTAGTAGGTCCTCACGTTTGAGATAAAATTTCACTCAATTCAAAATGTGTGCAAATATATAATGCTTAAATATACACTATATAGTAGTATATATAGTATGTACTATATATAGTATATGTATATTCATTATTACTTTAGTAATATGTACATATAATAAATGCACACACACTACTAGTAATTAAGGGGTGGCTACAATGGGGTTTTGAAATCTAACAACGCCCCCAAAACAGATCTAAAAAAGAGTATTTTATGGTCTGTCTTGGGAGTGTTATAGGATTTCTAGATCCCATCGTATGCGAAAATCATCCTTTCTAACGAACTAAACGTAAACTAAGACAATTCGACTGGTGTGTGCCGAGGGCCATTTTCTCTAACTACAAGAATAGTGAATGAAGAAGTAATCAAAGTGCGTAACTGCCACACTTCAACCATTCCTTACATGCATGACTCGTTTCGCCTCACCAGAGTCCGTCGCCGAGTTCACGCTCAGTGCGGGCAATGCTCTTTTTGCAGTCTGTCTCAAGAGGCGATTCTCGTTCACTCTTCGAGGATTTTGTGGGTGAAGGACAAAGTTGTTTGGGCGTCGAGGTGAAGTGAAAACGATCGTTTTTCAGTTCTTCCTCTCGAGTAAGAACTCTCTCGCAATTCCGGGAATGGAAACGCGAATGTATACGATATATACTTTTTTCCTGTTTAGATAATGGGCACGGGTGCAATAGGGATCGAGTTGAGTTCAGGGGCAAGACGCTTAAGCTAGAGATGGGCGATTCCATTCACTCGGAAATCGATTATTTTAATACGATTCCCGATTATTTTGAATCGATTATTGTGATCCGATTTTGATTCGATTCTTTTCCTTTCCGATTCGATTTAGTTCCGATTCCGAATCAGTTACGATTAAGATTCAGTTACGATTCCGATTCAGTTCGATTCCGATTCAGTAACGATTCCTATTCAATTACGATTCCTATTCAGTTACGATTCCGATTCAGTTACGATTTCTATTCGGTTACGATTTCGATTCGGTTACGATTCCGATTCGAATCGATTCACATGATGCGGTTCGAATCGATTTAGAGGATACGATTTTTCAATCGAATCTATTCACACAATACGATTCGAATCGATTCATTCCATGAACTCGCCCATCTCTAGCGTAAGCCTCAAAGTAATCCCATGAACGAGGGACGAAGCAGGGGGTTTGGAAGCCCAAAGAGGTTGGTCAATTGTCTGTATGATATACAGGTAGAGTTTTTGCCCAGGTAGTGCCACCCGTCCATTAAGTGAGAAAAACATCCTCGTCCTTTTCCTTTCCAGACCTCTAAAACCTTCAGTTATCGTAGAAGTTTTTTTCCCGGTATGAACGAACACGCATTTGTGTGTGCCCATCAAGTTTGGCATGGCTCACTGAGGGAAGATACGGGAGACGATAAGAAAATCTTACGGAGTGGAAACAGGAAGGAGTTTCAGAATTTTTTTATTGGACAGGTATGGGAAGGAACGTGGAGGAAATGTGGCAAAAACATAAAGAGATAAAAGTACATAATGAATGAGAATTCAGATCCATAATATTACAGCCAAAACTATAAGAAAACTCAAGAAAAAAAATATGAAAGGCACATAGGTAGTTTTAACAATGTGAGTGCAGAAATTGCTTTGAGAAGTTTATAAGTTACATAAATTTATTTATTTTATTTATTGTAATTAATTCAAAACAGCCAAAACTGGCTTCACATTGAATCATTAACAAATATGTATAATATAAGAAACAGAGAAAGGACATTGAAAAATAAAGTAAAAATAAAAACAAAACAGGTTAAAAAATAAATACATTGACCCTAACACTAAAAATACACACACAATCACCCGTTCCAGCATTCAGACAAAATTCTGACCATATAGATAAAGGTTGACACTGGTGAAGAAATGTCGAGGTGGTTAGAGAAGGAAATTAGAGAGTTAAAAGTGCATGGTAAACGGTACGTAAGGGATCTCTGAGTTAAGGAAAGACGGAAGCGGGGAACCGAAATTTAAATAGAAAAAAATTGGAAAGAACAACTTTGTAACTAATGTAATTTCGAATGGCATTGTAGGTAAACTTTATAAATAGATAAAAACGAGGAAAGTCGATAGGGTGAGCGCGAGTATACTAAAAACTCAAGAGAGATGATTGCCGATATCGGAAGTATAGCGAATGCCTTCGACGACTATCTAAGGGACAGGGAAACAAAACAAAAGCTGAAGTTAGTGTGGATAGCTCAATAATCACAGAGAACATCGTTCGGAAGCGGTGCTGAACAGTTCATTATCTTCGAACACTGCCTGTATTAATACTCGACTCGAGTTTTATGAAAAGATAAGGAAGATGAGAAAAAATAAGTCACACGTCCATACAATAGATCGATCGATATTATAAAACTGGGTGGTACTGCCAAAGATCCATACCTTTTCCACTTCTTCCTAATGAATGAAAGAAAACAAATATCACATACATGTTTGAAAAAGCAGATAAAGCGACAAAAAAGAATTATAGACCGGTAAGCATTAAATCTGTTATGTGAAAAATGATGGAAAAATAATTGATTGCATTTTGCATTCGGCAATGGTGAACCAGGGATGGATTGCTATTCAAAAATCAAATCGGGTTTGGGACAGGACACTCTTGTGAAATACAACTTTTTTATTTTTATCATTACATCAGCATACGTGCTCGTTATAGGGAGAGTTTTTCTGTGAATTACACATCTATTTTGTTTCAATAAACTACTTCACCTTGGATACATTGGAAAATGTACGGATTAACATCATTTAGAGAATAGATTTTCTTGATGTTCAAGTTGTTCAATTTTCATTGTTCGTTTAACCTGATGTATTTATTCAGTTAATCCAAAAAATTATCATGACTTATAAAAAAAAATGTTATCATCATTATCCTGATGCATTATCCCGGAAATATACTTTATCAGAGAGGATGTAACTGAACAAGATCGTGACAATCACACTGACATTATGACAATGCCATGACAATCTAAGAGGCTTCGACGTTGCATGTCATCAGCAGGCAGTTTCCACCTGATGATGACGTGCATCGTAGAAACCTCGGTCATGTTGAAAATAATAATCTTTTCTGTGGAACTACCAAGTGTTTTCTTCGCATCAAAATATGCTGAGCAAATTCCACGAAGTTACGCCTGAGGCAACGAATTCCGTGAAAAAAAAAGCGCTAACAGATTTCCTACTTGACGAGTTTTAAGGATCATATTCATTTTACCTGTACAAAAAATCGCTAAGAAATTGGGTTTTATATCGAGAATTAACAAATTTTTAGCATGTGAGACAACCAAACGTATCTATAACTGTATTGCATTACCGCACCTTAATTATTGTGCAACAGTTATGTTTCTAGCCAATAAGTCAGACCGAAAGAGGCTTCAAGTTCTACAGAATAGAAGAATGAGACTAATATTGAAATGTGATATATATAGCAATACGAAAGTTTTGTTAAAAACGTTGATGCGGAAGGATGTCAACCAATGTATAGACTGCAATGTCTTAATTTTTATTCATAAGATAATGATTGGGCTAATGCCTAAATATTTTGATGATACGCTCCTTCGAAATAATTCAGTCCACAATTATAAAACTAGAATTAGGGATCATTTTCATCTCCCTAAGAGGAAGAAAACATCGTCACAGGTCTCTCTTTTCTACAATGGCTTGGATTTATACAATACATTGCATCCGGAAATCAAATATTGCAAAAATATTGACAGATTTAAAAATAAATTAAAATAATGGAAATTATCCAGGTAAAAATTGGATAATTTTTAATTAATGACATGGAATGAAAATAATTAAATTGTAAGTGGAATGTTCGATCTTTCAATTTGTATCATGCAATAATTTGTATTAAGTATTATGTACTCGTATTTGTAATTTATATTAAGTACTGAACTGTAAATGTGCATGAAATAGCTTTGCTAAATAAATATTATTATTATTATTAAATAAGAACACCTTATTTAAATTTTTACGCGAGCAGTGCAACAGAGAACATTTCACATCACCGTCCAAATATCCACGTGACTAATTTTAAGGCAACTGGTAGAGGTGATCAAGGCCCACTGGAACAGTTTCTGTAGCCCACAAGACGCTCTCATTAATTAGCGGTGGTCTCGGTGTCTCTTTAGTCGGTGGATGGCCTTCTAAGGAGCCCGTCCATGCAGTAAGGTGGATCTCCCACGCGCAATGAAGTTGTAACGGCTTCCAACGACTCGAAAATCGGTAAATTGTTGTGTGATTACGAGAGGGGAGAAGCTGTTTTTATTTGAGCCATTAGGACGCTTCAATCCTAAGCTATGCAAGAAAAAATCTCATAAGTGTTACTCTCCACTTGAGGAGAACTTCAATTTTGCATACGAGGTTTCGAAAAAAAAGTCGCTCACAATGGAATTGGTCGTCGAAGAGTTCGAGGCAGAACGGAGTCTGAATGTCGGGTGTCGGAAGAGGACGTGAGTTTTAATGTTGGGATGAGGAAGAATATAGAGCTTTACATCTGCATGTAAACTCTGCAGACTACCAAGGGGTGAATGGTGGGGAGTACGAGGACAAAGTATTGTCTCCTTAATTCTCCTCAGTGTATTTGCGTCTTCACACCTAAATATTTATTTATTGGACATAGAAAATTGACTGAACTCTACTAATAAAATTAAGGGTGCTAAGTTTTTCAATACATTTAATCCAAACATTAAGTATTAAGCCTAAATATCTAAACATTAAGTAAGGGAGTTAGTCATGCGTGAAAATACTTTGATCATTTAGATGGGAAAGAGCTCCTGTATGGACCTTGCATATTGTGACGGCGTATGTGGTTGTTTTTCTGCATGCTTGTAGCGAGAAACCTAACATTGACCCGCATACTGTGGATGATGTTCTGCCATTTTGTTTTGCATGCGAGTTACTTCATTCTGAGTGTAATATATGTCTCCTAACATTTTTATTTGGGAGTGCATGTAAATGTTTGGTGGTGGCCCACCCCCTGCCACACGCCCTTGCGGCGGATTTCAGGGTAATGCGTAGAAGTAAGTAATCTTTGCTCTAACGAATTCTTCAGCTGAGTTCTAAAACCACCTCTGTGACATTTTTAAGGTCGTTTTACGCGCACAACGCATTATCACCTTAATGATGATTGGAATGATCTCTTGAATAACGAGAATTTCGTAAATGACGAGATCATGTGATGGAGGTTGGCATTTTTAAGTAATCATAACATAATGTTTGACCTCTGAAGCGGTATCTCTACATCAAATATAAAAATAATATTATTAAGATTCATAATGTAATAAAAACCTGGATGAAGTGATGGAATCATTATTGCAATTAAAATTTATTTAATTGCATTAATGCAATTTATTACACTATCTAATATTCATCGCATGATCACGCGTTTCATGGAAGTATCGTTATTCACGGGATCAATTAATGCAGCATTGCTGTATAACGCTCATGTTGGAGGGGAACTAGGAGTTCTCAGAAATGTGATAGAATCCAAATTACATGTACGGGTATGAAGAGGGATTCATCGTAACTTTGGAAGTCGTTTGTGCTTTATGGGGTCCATGAGAGACCACCCGAAAAATACTAGAACTCCAAACGGTCAATCAACCTCGGAAAAAAGCAACCGGTTCGATACGACCTCGACTTTTTCCAGTACGACCGCTGCTGCATGTGACCTATATTTTCCTACGGAACTAATTTATTTAAAGCGAGAACACGTCCACACGCTCAGTCCATCCTCTTGTGACGAAATAACCTCTAACGCCCTTGGTCATCTCGACATGGAAATATTTAGAGGATCGTTAATAACGGACGACGCTAGTGCGGGGAGGTTTTTTTTGGAGGACGACAAGAGGAAGGAAGATGTCGTTCGATTTAATTTAAAATAAAAAAAAATTGGAGGAAATGAAACTTCGCATTACGGTGTGCGCGTTTAATTTGGATGGGACCCGTATGCAAGCCTCTTGTGAAGGACCCCAGTGGTTTTTATTTCTCCCTCGTTGGGGGGAGGGTAGGACGAGAGGGGAAGTGGTTAAAATACCTCTCAGACATAACCCTGTGGAACCTACAAAAAAAGGGTTAACCCTTAAGCGTAAATAGAAAATTAGGAAAGGTTATGAGAAGGTAAAGTAGCTCTAGTACTTCATGCTACATAGGAACCAAATTCATCAGAATGCTGCAAATATATGAAATCCTCAAATTATGTATGTTTAATGCAATGATATAAATTTAATTTAATCACCTTTTGTTTGAAATGAAATGGTGGCTGGCATCACTTGATATAAATCCATTGCTGGTTTGGAAGGCAAAAATTTGCGCTTCCACAAAATAAAAAATTATTCACCACCGGTATCGTCACTGCGTGACATCTTTAGCCTGAAGATGTCACGCAGTGACGAAACCGGTCGTAAATAAAGTTATATATTGTGGAAAAGCATAGTTTTTTTATTTAATCACCTTGTGTTTTCCCGATGAATCTTACGGGTGAAAATCTCGCTGCTGTCACACCGGGGAAGGCTCTCCATTTCTTCCTCCAACTTTTTGATGTACGACTCTGCTCATCACCAAAATGGAATCTAAAATATTAAGAAATTTCTTGAGTAACGGGTCAGGAATTATATACCTGGATTCCTGAAAACGACGATCGAATTGCGCATCGAAATGTTGGAGGAGGAAGAAATGGAGAACCTGGGGCAGGAGAGTAAAACCGGAGAGATGTTTACCCAGAGGTATGCTTAGTTTTAGAATTCGACCGAGTGTACCGACAGATCGTTTTGATTTGTGAAAATTTGTGATGACCAACGCATCGGTGTAACGTCGGTACTGGAGGAATTATAGCTTGCAAGCCACTCGTTGATTTAATATTAAAATTGCAGTATAAATATGGGACAGGTCACTTTTCCAATGATGTTAAGGAAGTATTACAAACCCCATCTTACTAAGGTGGATCAGAACACGGAACCATGGGGACAGACTCTAGGAAGGATAGATTTAAACGTGCCATATTTTCCTCGCACTATTAGAAATAAATGTATATATCATCGCAAGCGAGAAAGGGTCAATTCGAATAGGTACGTTTTTTTATGTAGAAGTATTGAAATCGCCTGAAATTTACCTATAATTTATTATAAGTCCCTGCATAAAAAATCTTTTTACACGAAAGCTATGTCTTTCTGCACTTAAGAATGAGTGACTGGGATGTGTGTAAATTTTCATCACTGCCACACTCCATTAATGGCATTTGATTAGTTTCAGGATATTTCGTAGAGGCAGACATAATCAAAGGGATACGGGTGAGAAGATGATGGTCCTGAGGTGACATGGAGTATTATCCAATCCAACATTTGTTCTTCTAGAAAGAAAGAAACGGGAGGCAATGACAGATAAAAAAGAGATGCCAGAGTCCGACCGCGTTGAAATGGTCCTGCGCTAAAGTTTCTGCGCACCCCCTCC
>WURS02034193.1:0-11497 GCA_011762765.2 Rhinocypha anisoptera
GCGGTCGGGGGGCCGCGGCGGGGGGGGGGGGGGGCGGGGGGGGGGGGGGGGGGGGGGGGGGGGGGGGGGGGGGGGGGGGAGGAAGGATTGAATGGAGCAGGAGCGAGAAATCGAGTAGAGCCAAACTTGGATTGAAAGTGCGTTAACCCCCCTTTTTTTTTAATCATCTTCCGCGAGTGTGCGTGCCTTTCGAGACCACGCACTTTTTCATCCCCGGGGGCATCGCAGGAAATCAATCTTTACTGCAGAGTCGCCTCGGAGTCGATTCCCATTTTCATATTCATGCGATTACCCTCGATGCTATACGCGGTATCCGGGTCGCGAATGACGTAACCGTTTGACGTATTAGTGCCGTTGAGGGTACGGTGGATACTTGGATCGGTGGTTCGAATCCCAATCGAGCCATTGATTGAATACCTCACAAATCGAAATTCCTAAGGTTATTGTCTGTGGTCAGTATACTTCGACGTTGTTATAAAGCTTAAAAAATGATCGTTGCTTGCCTTCGGCGATTGATGAAACAAAATTTTGGATTTTTTGGTGAAATATTTGTGGGAGAAAATCAAAGAGACGCGTTTATGTATCGCACACCGAGTGTGAGAAACACAATGGCAGGAGACCGCGGACGAAGTGAGGCTCAAGGAACACCAGTTGGTATCCCAGTGACCCTATGAATAGTAGTTAGAAAACTAATTGAACTATATTATTATTTATAAAAGTTGCAAACAATCTCTTATATTGTTGTAGGGGCGTATAATCAGCAGGTCTCATGATCGCACTAATATTTGTTCCGAGGATCGAGACTGATAATTTCGATTTTTGAAAGTAACTGGAATAAAAGAAGTACTTTAACAATGCTATTTTTATTTCTTGTTCTAATTTATTAAGATTGATTTGTAGCTTATTGTAACCCAATGTTACTGCAAGAAATAAATAAATTTTTCTAATTGATTTCAGTGGTAAGCACGGTCACCTTGATGCGTCCAGCAGTTACCCGAAGATCGGAAAGTATATACAATGCGATTCTCTACAAATCCATGTTCGCGCCTAACTGGTTTGAGCGCACTTATAAAAAGAAGCCGTGAAACGCAAAGAAACAATTCATACGAAAAAAACAAGTTTAAGTTCTAAGAGATATCTATTCAACTAGTTTCGCAACACGGGAACATCTTCAGGAAAAGTGAACAGAGTGTCGTACTTTCCCTTCCGGAGATCCCGCGAGGCAGAGAGAAACTTGTTCGGCCCTTCGGACTTGTGAAACATTGGAAAAGTGAACATCGGGTCAATAGAAGATTGCCATTTTTGTAGAGCTTTCATTTTAAAGAAAAAAATTATCGGTTATATTATATTTTATTTATTTATTTATTTTTATTTATTTCATTAAAATCATATTATTGTAAACTGATTAAGTTTTATAGTTACAACTGTGGAATCTTCTCAACATTAGTGATTTAAAAATAAGGACAAGACAAATAAACCATGAAAAAATACAAATTGTATAAAAAAAGTAATCACTCCAAATTTAGGAACGTATTTTCAAACTATCTATCTATCTTTGAGAAAAATGTAATAATATGCAATATATCTGTGTTTTATATTTAACTACTTACTTACTTCACTGGCTGTGGTGCAGAATTTAAAGAGATTTTAAGGATTGGCTATTCAATCTTAGAAGAGGTACACGTACCAAAAGTCTCATCAATAAGGTTTTTGTGTTATTGTCACATTATTTAAATATCCTATAGCGAACTCTCTCACATCCAATGTCACTGGGTGATGGATGATTGCTTAAGAAACATCTCCTGGCGGAAAAAGAAAATTTATACTTTTCTTATGCGTTAGCACGCTCGCTTTAATAGCAGGGAAAAACTCCAAAAATGACGAACGGAAAAAATAGGCAATTGAATTAATTCATTGAATTGTATTCATGATTTTACTAGGTGAATTGAAGTTGTAAGGCCTCCAATTTTTTTTCTGTGGACTGTAAACAGATAGAAACATGCGGTTTGTTTTTAAATGAGTGGACACTGAGCGGGCGTGGCAAAGATGGCAGCACTATACGACAGACAGAACCTCTAGCGGCAGCAGCGAGAATGAGAACTGTTATCGATACTTAAAATTGTGACGTTTTCGTTATAATGACCAGCGTGCAATCATTCGTGGTGTGACACCGATTGAAGTTCATCGCCAGTTGAAGGAGACATGTGGTGATGGAGTCATGGATGCCTCGAAAGTGCGTTCGTTCATTGGTGCGACAGTTTAAAGAAGGCAGAACATCATGTGACAACGAACCAAAACAATCTCGGCCTCGCACACCGACAGCGTCACAGTGATTTTCCAGTGGTCAAAACAGACTCCTAAAGAAGCCTTCACCGCGGCCATAGAATCATGGTGTCCGCGTTGCGAAAAATGTGTACGGCTGCAGGGGAAGATTACGTCGAGAAGTAACACTAGTTTTATTGTTTTTAAGGTGAATAATTAGTTAGAAAAAAATTGGAGATCTTATAACTTGAATGCAAATCGTAAATAGAATGGGGGAGACGTCGCAGAGGAAGGTTGATTGTTCTTAATTTTCCTTAAAAAATGAAAAAAAACATGCCATTGTCGAAACGACATCAATGTAACGTAAACACAAGGACTTTCCAAGCCAAAGTTGAGAAATGAGAGAGTGACCACAGGAAAAGTATACTGCTCTCGCGCGTGGGACCCATGCGTGTACTATTCAGAAGGAGCTGGTATTCTCCCGACGTATATTACTGGTGAATTCTTCATTTTACCATTCAGGATCGCCCCTCGTTGAATGTCAAATGTAATCAGAGGAAGGAAGAAACCGAGTGATAAATTTCTAGCGGGGGTTTGCCGCGCAAATGGGGAGGAGGGAGAATATGTCTCCGGAGTGGAGGAATCCGATTGTCTCGGGGGGTTGGGGTGTTGGAAACATCCGCCCTCCGCCAACCGTTCCTGTCCCTCCCTCTATCGCTCCTTCGCTGCCACACAATTGGATGCAACTGCGGTTGACTCAGAGCGCCCCTACCCACCCCCCGGGGGGAGGTTTTCCCTCGTGTGTCAGAGGAAAACAATAGGGATCTGAATTTAGTAGTAATTTAGTAGTAGTAACAAAGTGGTTTTAGGTTTTTGAGGGTGCGTTGACAACAAGGGTCATTTCGCACCATTATTTTCAGAATCATGTAACTATACCCACGTATACATATTTCCACATGAGGTTACTTTAAAAAGTCAGAAAAAACCCATAAAACTTCAAAATTGTCACAAATTATCCAAAAGGTCTGTCTCTTTTAAGAAATAAATCAAATACGGTTTATAATTTCCGGATCATCACCTTGGGTGGTCCCTAGATCGCCTCCAATATGGAACTTTGGACGAACTGCCCCCGGAGTCTATTGCAGGCCGGCAGTAGGTGTTTCACCGTCAAGTGATAAGCTGGTCGCCTCCGAGAAAATATTTTGTCGTGTGATAAAATCAGAAACTGCACAAAGGTCTTTGTCGTTGCGAGAAGCCGATGAAAGAGAGAACGGAAAGAGGATAAAATAGCGATCCATTCATCAATTATTGAAAGTGCGATGGAATTCCTCTCGCGGACGAGAGACTAATCACTGGTTTGATTTGTCGCCGAATGGTACATAGCATGCTTAGCGCGCGACATGACTTAATAATTATCTCCAGAGTGTGGTATCCTTGAAAAATTAAATCAAATAACTGTAACAAACTCCTACACTCCCTCCCCATCTCATCTCCCTCCTGCATATCACAACACGTCATATACCATCTTAAGAGCAATTTCTGTGAGGCGTACTACATCGGCCAATGCACCACACCACTCAACATTAGAAAGCCGGATCACGTCCCTTCGACGCACGGGCCGCACTCGACCTCTCGGTCTCCGAACCTTAAGGTCGTTTTACACGATGCGTAATCACCCGAGTGACGAGAGCATGAAATTAATGTACGAGGGCTATTCAGAAAGTGAGGAACGTTTCCATCTGACGCTGCTAGGCGCGAGCCGATTGCGTATATTTTGGTGTGTGCGTGCTCGGCTCCTCAGTCGGCCTCCAGCCGTAACAACGAGAGTATCTCCACGCTGCCAGTTTTTTCAACATTCAATTTTGAAACGTGTGCTGCAATCGAAAATCCCGTCAGTTCTGATGTGCCGTCCGTCATACGGTTTTTGGTGGCAGCAAAAAACCGAAAAGACATTTATCGGCAACCGTGTGAAGTGTATGGAGACAACGTGATGAATGAAAGTTCCGTCCGAAAATGGTGCACCCAGTTTGAAAATGGCCGAACCAACGTTCATGATGAAGAGAGGAGTGGACGCCCGACCGTTGTGACTGACGATCTGGTCGCTAAAGTTAATGAAAAAATTCGTGAAAACCACCGCTTCACGGTGACGGAGCTTCCGCTTTGTTTTCCACAAATTTTCAAGGACTTTGTTGTTTGAAACCGTCGGGAAATTTCCGAGTCATATGCACGATCTCATTCGAGCCATCTTACCCGGAGATCGTGCATCGCGTAAATGGTCATAAAGCACCTCATTTTCTTCATCGCAACCTCAAAGAAAATCGGCCCCCCAACCGCCTGCGTTTAATCACCCAATAAAGTCTAACTTTTCGCATCGAAGGTTAAAAATCACCGGGCTATCACTTTACGGACACATCACGCGGCGAAAGTTAGCCCGAGGGGCAATGAGTTAACTGCCGAGCCGTTCCTTTGACGTCACCTTGGTGACCAAATGAACACCGACGCCGGAGTTTCCGAGTTGGGGAGGGAGGAAAAACGGAATTTGGATCGGTATTTTCCCCAAATACTAGATAAGCATTATACAAGATTCGCAATCGTTCATTAATTCTACAAACAGATGGTGCACAAAATAAGGCGGTTTTCAATACCTATGGAAATTAAAATATACACAAGAAATAAAACGTTACACTTGATTTTTCCACCTTCCCTTTATCTATTCACGACCCGGGTTTCCTTGAAATTCAACATCATCACCACCTGATGACGCTGAATTTCAACGAAACCCGGGCCGTGAAAAAAGTAAAGGAAGCGTGGAAAAACCAAATATGACGTCTTATTTCACGATGAAACCTTTCCACAATGTTTCACATAGTCGACTTTAATATACAAAAGATTCAATAAACTCAATGGCAGGTAAGTTTCTTTTTTCGAAATGCAAAAGATTCACTGAAAATCCAAAACTTTCCATTTTCAAAAAGATTTTTCGGCCTTGGAATGTAATTAGATCCTGAAGTCAAATCAGATCGAAGCTTACATACAATTACATCAATTTCTTGTATTCCGTTTGGGATCAGTACCGTGCAATTAAAATGTAAGGATCTATGGATAATGTAAGGATGATGAAGGATTGATTGTAACTCTACGGAGTTTTTGAATCACACATATTCGTCGCTACAGAAAAAAATGAAATGATGATCCCGGATTAAGGACAGAATACTACGCAATGCTGTAATTTATGTTTAGGAATTGAGTGTAGAAAAATAGAGGAAGAAATAATTCATCATTTTGAGGAAACAATGCTGAGGACTTTGGGGCTAGAAGACGAACTCACTGCACAGCGATACGATGCACAGTGTTACAGTCGCTAGAAAAGCTGGTCAAAATATTAAGACTCTACTCTTATATGTTTACTAGAAAATCTGTACCCGGAGTTTTTTTTAGGTCGGCGATCGAGAATTTGAATTTATACGTGTAAATAATTAATAGTGCACATAAAAGGGCGGAAAATGTTTCCAAAATTTTATCTTTCTACCGGAAAATTGGTACTCAGGTGAATGAGGTCGATGAGCACGAATCTGAAGTTAAAATCAAAATAAAATTAACACCATATTGGAAATGCTGTTAATTTGTGACCAGTTATTCCATGAGTTTTTTCAATAGTCATTATAATGATGAAATAATAAAATATGACGAAGGGTAATCTCTCGGTGAGGCGGACGATAAGAACTTTCGACAATTAGATTAACACTACAGTAGGGGAGAACATTCCATAGTTTAACCCTTATGGTTATGATCACTTCAGACTGTAACGGCTGGCCTATTGTTGTGATGTTGTGTACTGGCTAATTCTTTCATTATTGTTTATGTGGACCAGAGTTTGGGATGGTCGATTGTTGGAAAGTTCTTGTTTGGTGTTGGTGTAAGGGGAAGAGCGGAAATTGTTGTGTAGGAATAGCGGGGACTGTTGAGTGCGAAGTGAGAGGAGTGTGAAGTGAGAAACGAGAGAATAAAGACGTAAATTTGAAAGTGTGCGACGTTTTTTTTGTTTACTCCCGAGGAAGAGAATGGTACAAATAATTCTGACGTCACAGAACCATGGACACCTCTTCCGCCGTCTGCAAGTAACAGGGAAGCACCGGAGTCTTCTCTGATTCTCGAGCCCACACATATTCAATCATGAAATACCAATCAGGAAACGAAAAACTTTCGTCAGCAGGCAGGAAGGACGTAATTCTTCAAGGAAACATAAATATGCCGATAGCCTTCATCTGCATCCTGGGAGTGAGTAATTCGATGGAATAAAGAAAGCCAATAGCTCCAATGTTTATAACTGTAGTGCCTAATCAACTGCGTGAGCAAGTTTTGAAACGAAAGGGAATAGTTTCACTCCTTCCGATGGACTTCTACCACACGACGACATTTTTCGCTGTTTACTTCCGGTATTATCTATCTCAATATTAAGGAAATCGTGGTCGTGGTAACCCAGTGGGTAGAGTGCTTGGCTACTAACCGGGGAACCCGTATTCGAGACCGGGTGACGACCCTACGGACACCTCCAGCTAAACCCAAGCTGAGTGATTTTTCGGGTACCACATCCTCGTGGGAAACTATAGGCGGCACAGGGAAATGAACTGGCCCCTCTACCTTGATGTGTGAATTTCCACACGCCGTGGGCTTAGTACTAGGTGAGCTCTACCCTCACTTAACTCGTACCAACCTTCGGGTTGATCACTGTGGTTTACCGTTGTGTTCCGAAAATAGTGCGTTATTTTCTTCACAAATGTATAAATTTGAAAATTATATTTTATATGCATTACGGTCTTGGGAAGGAACCAGTAAGAATTAATCGATTGCCATTGTTATACTTTGTGGGAAATCGCGCCTTGGATAACGACTGTTTTGGTTGACGACGATAATTTTGGAGCGGATTACCATCGTTAACCAAGGTACCGCTGCATTTAATCATTCCTGCGGAGAACCGGTGAACAAGTGCTCCGAAGAGCCATTGAAAAGAGGACCTCATAGCGTTAGCATACTAATAAGAGGAAAACTAATAGGCAAGATATTGAAAAACACCAGGTGGTGTATACTATATTGAATGGGATCTTGGGAAGTAGGCCAGGGATATTGCAATAGACACATAATAATAAGGAATGTTACAGTCAGGAACTAAGAAGGTATGAAGATGCTGGAAGGTGGAAGGATGGTTTTTTGAGATCTTCCAAAAACCCATATTCTGGCCGAAAATCCATGATGATGATGCAACCAAATATTCAAGTCTAAAAAGATTCATTTCCCTTTTCGCTACGAAGAGGATAGTCATCTGTAATTCCCGTAGGTTTGTATTTCAAACTTATAAATGTCTCCTCCGTAATGATGTACTATACCTCCGCATTAGTTATCAATAAGAATATAATTTAAATCGTGAGCCTTAATTAAACAATAATAATGAACATGACTAAATAAAGTCTGGAAAACTCTGAGGAAGACTCTCCTTATTAGGATTTAATTTCCTTCGACGATATGAGTTTCAGTATTTACGGCAGTTAGGATTCATCATGAAAAATCGCTGAAGCTCATTGCGAAGTAGAAGAGGAGTGACGATGATTTTGAATCACTCGGCATGTTCTATCTATCAGGAACTGAGGCCCCATTCCGGAGGTCATAACTCAATGCACAATTTATTGAAAGCATTTTTGTGGTTAGTGGGTCACAATCAATGAAATTTATCTA
Organism: Rhinocypha anisoptera; assembly: GCA_011762765.2. Lineage (NCBI taxonomy): Eukaryota > Metazoa > Arthropoda > Insecta > Odonata > Chlorocyphidae > Rhinocypha > Rhinocypha anisoptera. Next base: position 7,993 of record WURS02034193.1, read on the forward strand.
ATTAGAGACGTTGGATCTCAATTATTGCCATCGGTTATTGTGGATAACCGTTAATTTAGTGATAAGTTAGAGATACGGGACCCGTGAGACTCACGGTCTAATGACAATAAATTGAATTTGAGTATTGTGTTAGCATGTTGCGTGTGCTGTTTCCCAATAAAGATGAGTCCTCTATGAAAATACCTCAATGATGCCTTGTGAGCATTTTATGATGATTTCTATGACCACAATGTAATAAATGCTAATAATATTTTACTTAAAAAAACGAAGTGCAGTTGCGTTTCGCCGGTGGGAAAATCCGTTAACTTGAACAGAAGCCGCATTCACTTTCGTGAATTGCAGATTACTCTTGAAACCATAGTGCATGGCGTATCACCCTGATTCACCCGACTTCGAGGCCAATTATTTAATCATTGGCATATCGTATCCTTCGTAAGATAATTCGTCCCATTTAAAAAAAAAAGAAAGTACCCACTCTGCATCCTTTATTGCCGATTACCTCAACACGGACTTCAGAAGGCCAACTGATTTTTTTTCAATGGGTTGAAAGTTAATTTTTTTAACAATCGAAAACATACGAGGGTTCGTATAATACTAGGGTTTTTTTCCCCTTTGCGCGGGGATTGGAAAACGTGCCAATTAGGAATTTATGTTACAAGCGGAGAAGCGACTTCTTTTCAAGGCGTAAAATAACGTGTCATTATGTTCCAGTTTTTCACTTCCAGTTTCGGGATCCCCGACCCGTCGTGTCGGTATGGAGGGGTAAAATGAAACGGCCACATTTTTTTACCCGCCGGTTTAGAAATTTTTTCGCAAGAAAATCCATCAAATGTGTCCGCTGGGGTTACGATATATAGTATTACACTAAATGTTGATCCGACAGCAAAAAAGCTTAAAGTTCCTTATAGTATATACATTCCTGGAAAATTAAAAAAAAATTATTTCCTTACTTCGCTTGCCTGTCAGGTGTATCAACAGATAACGAAGCATATGCCTTGAATTATGTCACCATGACCTCTTTTGTTACTTCAGGTTCACGAAAACCTTAGGGACGCAATGGCATAGGTGAAAATAGTTACAAATATCATCATAATTAGTAGTTCAATCTGAAGATTGGTTGACTGAAGCCCTCCATCCTTTCCTATCTAGTGCTAACTCTCCTACCCCTTGGTAGTTCTTTTTTCCAACACCTCTCATAATTTGCCATATATATATATATAAGATTCGCGGTTTCGGGCGTAACTTTGTGGAATTTTTCCATGACGGGGTAAAGAATGAACAACCTTTGTAAATTCCACTTAAAAATTTATTATACGACCGTGGTTTTGACACTTTTTATCCTGACCAGATGATGATACAAAGTGTCGAAGCCATGGTGGTATAATAAATTTTTAATTGGAATTTACAAAGGTTGTTCATTCTTTGCCCTATACGAGTATATTTGTGGCCTGGCCTTTCTCTCCGAGCCTTCCACTCTATTCTTCCTTCTATTACATTCTTCTCAAACCCATTATGCCCCAGGCTGTGTCCTGTCCACTACTCTCTTATTTTTCTTATCGTTCCCCAAACTGATTTATTTTCCTCCGCTCTTCTATACACTTCCTTTTTCCTAACTGTATCCGTCCACTTGATCTTTAGCATCCTCCTTTAGCACAATTTTACTAAGGTTTCCTCGATGTTGTTCTCTGGTCTGCTTTTCCAATAGTCCACGCTCTCTGAGCCGTAGAGTGCAATGCCCCAAGCGAAGGTTTTCACACATCGCTTCCTTGTTTTGAGTGACATCACTCTTGAGCTCAGTAGTTGTCGCTTCGCCATGAATGCCTACTTAGCCTGAGCTAATCCGCACTTGATATCCGTGGAACTTCTTCCGTCCCACGTCATTCCGTCCGGGTAGGTTAAGGATTCAACTTGCTCTAGTTTCTCCACTTGTAGCGTGATGTCTGCACTCAGCTTCTCTCTTCCGCATACCACTGTTTTAGTCTTCTTCCTATGTATTCTCACATTGTACTTGTTCAGTACTTGTTCCATTCTGTTCAAGTCAGTCTGTGGGTCCTCACGTTCCTCTTCTATGACTGCCGTGCCGTCGCGAACCGTAGCATATTAATTTATTTTCCATTCACTTTTGATTCCTCTGATTCAAAAGTTGGAGATATATAGGTTAAAATTTAAATCAACTGGCAAAGGAATGTCCTCGCGTTTTCTTTGTCTCCCTTTAGGAAGGAGTCGACCGCTCTCCCCTTCGAATTTCCACGCTCGCATTTTCTCTTTTTGGCGAATCATCGTCCTTGAAATGCATTCACAAATTTTATCTTTATATCTGCTTTCGTTATTCCGCGGCGCAGTTCCCCGATTGATTTCATTCCATTGTTTTATGGTCATCCACCTAAATATTTCTTAAGAGTCCAATTCGAATGCAATCAGCATAGTTTGAATTTTTTGATTCTGTGTTTCCGTGGTTACGTCGACCGTTACTTTGTTAGCTTTTCGTGCCCACTCTTTGCGATTGCGTCTAAAAAAAAAGGTACTCCAAAGGCGATTTCCATATCTCTTTCGAATTCCCATGTTTCCCTACAGTTAAATTTAATTAATTTATGCCTCTCGCATTACGAATAAAGTCTTCTACTGGACTTTCACCTTTTAAACACCTAGGCACTTTTCATTATTCTATAAATAATTTATTACTTTATTGCTTTACCGCAAGCTTCTTAGATACTCTTAAAATGTTTTAAGTATAATTAAGTACAGTACCACTGTCAGTTTTAGTTTGTATGTTTGTTTAATAAAGAACCGTTATGTTACGAGTTCCTTGAATCAGTGGAGAATCACTCCTTAGCAACTTGAGAGGACATTTCTTTCCTCCTTTTGTTATTTACCTTGATCTCCGAATCATAGTCGTATATTGTTTATTGAAAACTTTTAACTACTAAAATATTTTTACTCCCTTGAATACTCAACTTTTTTTATAAATTTTAAAGTTCTTTTAACCCTTTTCTAATAAGAATTTCTTTTAACCCTATCCTTTAAAGAATTCAGCAGAATTAGACGACGTAATGCCGCAGCATTCGTAATTTTTCCGTTCGCCTTCCTAGGTTTCACTTTTTAATTTTTTCTTGCATTTTAAGACTGAATTACCCACATTTATTTTAATTGTAATGGTAGATATCGCTGAAAACCACAAAAAATAACCATTAATGAGATTCCAGAAACTCAAATAATTTCTCTTCTACTCTGGTGGCACGCAGAGAGGGTGTTCTAGTTGTGAAAAACACACCTTTAATGTATGAAGAATGGATAATTTTTACTACTACACCTTGAGTATAATTCATACAAGGGGGGACTGAATGGGGATCCCCCGATTTCTTGAGAAACCGCAGAAGGCACAGGAAAGACCCCGCGCCGCGCCTTCACCCGAGCCGCTGCCCCTTGACAAGTTGTTCTGGCATGTGTGCAGAAGATCCACGGGTAGTGCGTGGCGGCCCATGGAGACTGAGAACCGCACGAACAG
>WURS02034213.1:0-11496 GCA_011762765.2 Rhinocypha anisoptera
CTCTCCCAGTTCACCCGCCCCCCCCCCCCCCCCCCCCCCCCCCCCCAGGGACAGGGGGGGGGGGCCGCACCCGGGGAGGGCCGGCGCCCCGCCCGGGGAAACTGCCCCGGAGGGGGGCCCCCCCCCCCCCCTCCATTCTCCCGTGTCCACTTTATGAGAGAGAGAGACCCATTCCCCTCCTCCCCGCCCCCACAGGTTGGGCGGTCTCAATAGTTCGGGGGGATGGAGAGAGGTTAATCCTTTCAAATCAACGCCGGGTCCTTCTCTCTCTCTCATTCCAGGTAAAGGCAGCCAGTACGCTCTCGAGTCCGCCATCGACTGAAACCGTTTAGGCGTGAAAGGGGGGGGGGGGTGGAGGGCATACCGGCGGAAAGGATGACCCCCCCCCCCCCCCCGGGCCCGTTCAAACGTAATCGTTTTGAAATCTTCCAGGTCGAAGTGGAGGAGGGTGGTTTCGGAAAAACGTCTCATCAATTGGCGTGGAAAAAAACCTTCCCCCGAATCGATTTCAGGTAAGTTCCGTTCAATATTCCGTCCGACTAACTGAGCGGGAAGCTACCTCGTCCAGTGTACTGAGAAAAAAATTTCTTAAGTGAAAGGGAGATTGCTTGATATCATCTTTAAGCCATTTTAAATGCTTGATCGACCACAATTTTAATTAAGTTTATCCATTTATTAGTATCCACACACTTAGTGAAAATTACAGCTTCACGACAGAATGAAAGTCTGAGTTTTGAGTCCATTCATTAAAACGCTGCCATGGAAGCAGATTGAAAGATTTGATTGTCAATTAATGAAACACGAGAGCACTTATCAACAAAAATTAATTTGGGAAGCAAAAAAATAACTCTGCAGTTTCCATATGAAATTTTCCACGGCCACTGTTTCACAGCAAAGCTACATCATCAGGTTGACCACGACCTTGGAAAATAAAATTTCATTTTGGTAACTGCAGAGTTACTTCCTTCACTCCTAGTATGCTGGACTTGCACAAAGTTTTGCCTGAGACTATCGTAAAATGGATATTGTTAATGATAAGGAAATGAGAATTTACCACTGCAAAAAATATGCTTTATTTCGACCGGTTTAGATGTTACTTAATCATGATCAGATATCATGAAACTACGCAATCCGTCACTAAAATGTATTTATGTGAACGCAATACTTAGAATTTCTATTTCCAGCCATCACACTTCTGTCGGTGTTTGAGTATCTTATTTACATAGGATGGAACGCACATATAAATGAACTCTTTCGTGGAGGAAAGTTCTATTGTGGTTTTATTAACTACCTCTACAGGTATAAAAATACCTGAAATTTGACCATCACTGGGAATGCGAGAAAAACTAACTTAGCTAAAAATCAAAATAAGTAATCACGGGCACTAGATTGATTAATTCACGAATAAACTATCATAGAAATTACTTATCTGATATGAATTTAACCATTACTTTCTGCAACTCCGAAAAAAAATCAGTGAAATTCAATAAGTGCTCTAGATTAAGGCTCTATTTTCGGATAATTATGATAGAGGAGATACAAAGGGCCACAAACAGTAGATCGAGTATAGTATAAAAACAAAAATGTTCCTTTGAACAGGTTAAATTGTTAACCTCCATGTATATATAAAAAGAACTTTAGGCATAAAAAGAAAATAGTTTACTTCTGTTGACGTCTGGCAGCTGATTAATGAGTTCAAGATTTCTCTCCCGCAGCTTTCGATGTCACTTTGCCGTGAGTGTGGAGAAAGAAGAGCCTGTTACCCCCCTTCCCCCCCCCATCCACTCCCCCCCCTTTGTAAATTAATTTTTCAAGGGCCAAGATAAGCGTAACAAACGAGATTCGAATATTCAAAACAGAAGAATTTAGTTGACAATGATGTCTTCATTGAATTGTCTTATCGACACTCATTCTAACAAAATTTCGTCTTGCACGATAGCCAGTTGTGTGAAAAATCGCTTATGGTAGTTATAATGGAATTATTATTTAAAAAACTAGAAGAAACATAGGGAGACTTACTCTTTTAAAAAATATTTTACATTCAACTAAAATTTATTACTTCAAGATATAGAAACAAGTATATAGGCTAATATTGTGTGTTTTATAATTCAAATATACTCATTATTTGGTGATGAAGGGTTATTTGTCGATTAAGATTTATTATTATTAAACTTTAACTTTAATATAAATCCCTCCTCAACTCTACATACCTCCTACCACCTACCATTTTATCTGAAATACATAATCTCTCCCCATTATAGTCTTCCAGTCCTTAATATCTGTCCCTCTCATTGGAAGTATTAATCATCTACTAAGGAGGAAATCAACATTGGAAATTGTGTACGATATTATTGAAATAAACTTATTAAAGGTTAGATTTCTCGACGTTCAGAAAGGCTAGGAGGTGCATAAAATAAACTAGTGTTAAAGGACAACTTATACAAGGGAAACATTTGAAGCCGTAAGGCTTTGGAGATCAGTTAAAAGAGATGCTTATGCGTCGGGGGAAAACAGAAGATACGTCATTTATCATGAGAACGTCTACGCCAGTGCAGTAACGATAGTCCTAATACAGCTAGTCCTATTACAGTTAGCCAGACCAAGTTCGAGTCCCGGTGGAGGACAAAAATATTTTCTCTTAAGAGTCGGTGGGTTTAAATCATCTTTACTACCATCTTTACCGGGAAGTGGCCTTGGGAAGGATACTCCCTTCCCTTCCCAAGGTCCCTTCCTGTCGGATCCCTTTCACCTTCGCCTCGAAGATGGTAGAACCATCGAAATTATTGGACCCAGTTACTCGTGAGTATTATGTATTTTTGTTTTCTGTCTCTCGTCGCCATCCCTGTGACTGTGTTATATATATATATATATATATATATTATATATGAGGTCGTGGTAGCCCAGTGAGTAGAATGTTTGGCTACTGACCGGAGGACCCGGGTTCGAGACCGGGTGACGGCCCTCCGGACACCTCCAGCTAAACCCAGGCTGAGTGATTTTTCGGGTACCACATATTCGTGGGAAACCACAGGCGGCACAGGGAAATGAACTGGCCCCTCTACCCTGATGTTTGAATTTCCACAAGCCGTGGGCTTGGTACTATGTGAGCTCTACCCTCACTTAACATACCAACCTTCGGGTTGATCACTGTGGTATATGTAGTGTTTCAATATTTTTTGAAAAATATTTTCATACATTTCCTCCTCCCATACCCTTTTCTTGTGAATGATACCGGACAATCATGGTAATAAGGCCATTGTTTTTCAAGGTTTGTGTGCATTTATATATGCGGTTTTTGAAACCCATGCACATCATCTTTATAGTGTACATATATTCGATAGCTAATATGTAGGAAGCAAAATGATGACCGCGGATTTATATGACTTGCTCCTATTTCAATCTCATCCTCTTTCGAGTAGCCAACCGCCTGCTCATGGATCCAATTCCTCTTATTCTCGTCAAAACTAAGACCACGGTATAGGAATTATCTCTTTTTAATAGCTGAATTGGCAGATAATTACACATGATTGTCCTGACTGGAAAGACTTGATAAAAACATATCTCGCTCGTAGAATTTAGGAGGCCGCGTCATTAAATGATTAGACAAGCTGATGATCATGATACTACACGATGAATTCTTCATTAGGTTATAATATTTAACCCCCATCCTTCCACCTCAAATGAATTGCCTGGTTTCAGATGTGATAATGAGTAGTTCCGTATATTAATTGAATAAATATGGGGTCGAAATTCGGTATCTTTTGCTGAACGTCTCCATAGCGTTACTTCACCGCCCAACGCCAAATCAGTGTTATTCGATGTCCAGAACCGTTTACAGTTCATTCCAAAACATGAGGCACTAAAGGATTAACTTTCACCAAAGAAATCTTAGAGAAAGCAAATGTTAACCACCCAATCTCTCCTGAAGTGATTATGTTACTCCAAATTTCTGTCGAACAAAATATTTAGTTTGATAGAGTGTATTATAAGCAAAAGAGAGGCCTTGTTGTGGGATCGCCACTTTCCCTACTTTTGGCGGACATTTCCAAGGATAAATATGGAGAATAATTATTTAATTCCAAAAAAACACTAGTGGATAATATTTTATATTGGTATAGGCATGTTGATGATATCTTATGCTGCTGGACTGGTAGTAACAGACAGTTGGAAATTTTCTTTTGTTATTTAAACTCACTTCTCAATTCTGTAAAATTCACGATGGAAATAGGGATTGACCAAATAAATTTTCTTGACCTCACCTTCAAAATTCTTAAAAGCAAACACCCGTTCACTATCTACAGGAATCCTTCATAGACAGACGTAATGATTCTCGTAGGCTCGTGCCACCCGATTTCACATATACTGGCCAGTTTCTATTCCATGTTAAGCAGTATAATTAATTCTTTGATCAATGCCCTGGGTTCCTGGACAACAAATACACTTAAAAGCCGATGAGAAAAGCTGATGGTTCTAAAATATATTTTTTGCTATCTAATAGATACTGATTAGTTAATCCATTAGATATCTTTTGTGAGATATCTATTGCATGCATATTTATTATATTACAGTCTTTTGGACAATATTATATGTGCTAGATATCTACTGTAAATATCTGATAGATATCTATTTAGGTACCTATCAATATTTATATGCTGTCTTGGTGTATATACATATATATATAAATATTGCTAAATTCAAGTGACATTTATCAGTATATATATATATATTAATAATGTTTTATTTGCCCAAATAGACCATAGAATGAGTACAAACATGGAATAAGGCACGTCAATAAGTATATATGTACATTCAAAATACAATGACAGAGAGGAGATAAACAGTTAGGTTGAATCGTTCAAGTATTCACCAAAGGAGTCGTACCATTTCTCCTGTAAGAAACTTTGAGTTCTCTGTTTAAAAGTTGTCAGAGATTTGGTCTTTTTTATTTTTAACATGGCAGTTTGTTGAAAAGTTTAATGCCCATTTATTCAGGACCAGAGCTAGAAGCACTCGTTCCAACAGCACTTTGATGGAGATGTTTCGATCTCCAAGTATCATATCGATGGAAGTCTGCATTCATGGCGAATTTGGACAAATTTTGTCTAACGCATAGCACGGAGAACAAGATATATACACTAGGGAAGGGAAGAATATTTACTTTTGCAACGATGGGCTGGAATGACATGGTTTCTTTGCAATAATCCTGTCTAATCTTTTTTGTAGTTTGAAGACATCTTTATTGCATGATCGGAAGAGCCCCCAAAGTATTATATTATATGTCATGTGTGAGTAAAAGATATCATAGCATAGGATTATTAGAACATCAAGACCTACTGACCTACGTAAGGTTCTTACAAAAGATAACAAAAAGAGCTTAATTTTCCACTTCCAAGACTCATATCGATGGAAGTCTGCATTTATGTAGAATTTGGACATGTTTTCTCGAAGATGTAGCATGGAGAACAAGATATATACACTAGGTAAGGGAAGAATAGTTAATTTTGTAATATTGTAGTAATTACCTTGTAATTTTATCAACAATTGTAATATAAATAATATATAATTAATGATGTAATAAAATTGTAATATATATATATATTTATATATACACTAATAACCAGCACTTGTGTTCAGAAAACAGGTAGGCACAAAACAGATGAAATAAATTCATTCATTAAATTGGAGGACCATACTGTAACTCTAGTAAGGATAATGAATATTGAAAATCATAGATGCCAATTTATTTTTCCAGTATGTTGCTATAGTTACCCAGAAAAGACACCATACTCAAAAAAACAATCTTTGATAAAAGTAATGAGATGTGCCAAAGAGAAGAGAGATAATATGTGCCAAAATATTTCAAAATTATGTGTGCATATGTACAGACGTATTGTATTCATACCTTTTTTTTTTGAGAAAATAATATTTAGAGTTCAGACACATCATGAATAAAGTATTTATTGAAGGGTAATCTACCTGTTAAGGTAGGTTTATGGTTACCCTCAGATTGGATTTGCCCTGCTAAATAGTATCCAAGTATCTTTTTAAACACGATACTTCCCACAACCTATCATTCTATCCAAAGTCCCTATACTTTTACTTCCCCTACATTGCTTACTATACATCCTACCTTCCAATTATGACCTTCGAAAACCCGTTTCCTCTTTGAGTACCCCTGAATAAAATGTATTATAATTTTTTGGTGCAAGTTTTTAATTAAATTTATTTTGATTCACTAGTCAGATAAAATTGTAGTATGTAGCACATAGTATTTCAGTAGTAGTGTGATGCTAGAAGTATAAAATAAAGTAAGTAACACATTAAAATGTTGCATCCAACTTTGAGAAATAGGCCGTATGACTCATGCCTGTAAAATGACATATCATGTGACATCACAATGCCATTTTTAAGAATATTTTCCACTATTCTTATATCTTATAATTTATATAAAATATTCTTCAAAGTATTTATTATTTCATGAAGATATCATAATAATTTAGATAGTATTGTAGAATAAATGTATTTTTTGACAAATATGCCAAGACAAATTTTACCAGTCTCGTAACATTCCTTACAGGTGGTGGCAGTCTGTTAAATAGTCCAATTGCTATAGTGATAGTAAGACCCCTTGTTATTTAGTTCACTCTTTAGATCAACATTTATGTAACCTTTTTCCTTATATTATAAGGATGAAAGTCACAATTAAGGTTATCAATGTGTTTTGAACTTTTTTCCTTAACAAATAATAATGTCCAGTGCTGGGAGAGGCATATAATTTTTAGTACAATGAAAATGATTTTTTCAAGATTCTCTTTTAGAAAGGATTAATATAGCTCTAATGGTTTGTTATTGTACCTTAAAAACTTCCATACTGTGTCATGCCTTATCCCAGAACATTATAGGAATTTAAGACAATGAAAATTAACTTATCTAATAAACATCTTAAAATTTTTGGACTAGATGTCGCTCTTAAATAATAAAATATTTAGTCTAATAATGTAGCTTGTAAATCTGAGTTCTTCCCCTTAATATATGTTATAATTATGGTACATTTGATTGCTACCTCAAATGTCAGCTCTTTCTAAATAGTCCTGGAATCTTTCACATGTACACATTTGTTGCTGCTGCAAAAAGGTTAGCTTATATTTGTATGTGAAGCGGGATTATTTTCAGGTTAATATGTATATATATAGTTGTTATTGATATCCGGTATATTAATGCTGTTTTGGAGTTTGTAAATGCAATTAATCCAGGAATAAGGTTAAAATTTAAAAAGAGGTAAGTTCCTTGTTTACTAACATTTCTTTCTTGTGTATTTATTTTTTTTAATATTTCAATTTCGATAAATGTTGGGAGCGGAAATGAATGTGCTTATGTTTAATTGTTATAAGTTTTACTATTATAGTAAAATAACTAAGCAAAATAAATTTGTAATATGTAGTATTTAATTAAAGATTAGATGTTTTTATTGATTCAAAGTATTTTAAAAATACATAGACCTCGTCAAACATTCAAGTACACATGATTATGCAAAAAAAGCATAGTTTACCTACAATTTTTTCAATTTATCAGACAATTAAAATACAATAATGCAAGTTGTATTAGTAAAGAACTCTTCAGCAGAATACAATGGGTGTACAGTAAGCCAGGAGTAGATTACATTCTTAAATTTAGCCATGCTAGTATTTCCACCTGAGATCGGTAGGTGGTTGAAAATTTTAATACCAAGTTTGTGTTGATGTTTGTTTGTGTTGTACCAATGTTGTGTTTTAGTTAATCTGATGAAATGTCATAAGTTTTATATCACTGTGTTAAAAGTATAATTCTACATCATACACGTCAGGGATGATAATTCATAAGCACTCAGCCAAAATTTTCAATGAAAATAACTGGGTTCGTCAGTAACATGATTAATTCTATTATTATTAACGTACCCTTTGTTTAATGACAAATAATATCCTTTTAGTTAATAAAGATTAATAGAAAGCTACGTTAATAGAAAAAATATTTTTTCACTTGTAAGTCGCATGCCTTTGACTGGGTAACGAACTTTTTCAAATGTCTTTCCATGATTAAATCTAGCGAATGAGTATACAAGTTCTCTGGTTATCATAATTGGCGCCAAGTTCTCTGGTTATCGACAAAACAGAGGAGTATCAATTACAGGGATTTTGTTATTAACTGCTTAGTATTTCATTAAAATTTAAATGAACAACAAAGAAATATTTGCTGGTAACTTATTTGAAAACGTAAAAATTCATTTACAAAATCAAAATTCTATTTTTTTTACTGTTTTTCACTTCGTTCCGCAACCTACGCCACTATTCGTTCACATGTTTTTTGTTTCAGAAGCGGAAGTCACACATTTGCTGTTTTGTGCATGTTACTCCGATCAGTTTGTTATTGTTGCCCACATTATGGAGCAATTGAGATGATTTCTTCAATGAAACAAAATCGTGCATTCAATTGAACAGGAATAAAGTAAAAGCCATGGATGTAAATAATTTCTATGTTCCTGATGGCGTTGCTCTATGTAGGCTCTGCCTGGACAAGGGTAAAGATATGGTTTATGTTTTCGATCAGAAGGGGTACAAAGGGTTTCTCGTGTGGGAGATTTTAAGAGAACTCCTTCAGCTTGAGGTAAGCCCAATTTTCAAATATTGATTGGAGAATTTTCGTCGGCACCCTTACGGTTTCAAATTCAAATTATCCTATTACTTTTCTTGTGTCAGGTAACAAGAGAAGATGGTCTTCCCTGTACAGCTTGTCAGAAATGCCTCCGGAAGGTAACAGAATTCAAGCACTTCAAGACGCAATGCATCCAAGCCAAAATATCAATCCTGACTTCAATCGCATGCCGTGGGGTCGTGGTGAGTAAACTTCGAATGTATTCCCACCGTGTTTCAGTCTAGGAATCATCTCAAATACGACCTTCATGATGTTTTTAACGACATAATATATGTGTTATGCGACGTGAACGTAAATAGTTTTACCAGACATACGAAAAAATATATATGGCGCGTAAAATGCTTATACGGTGACAACATTGAAAAATTAAAGACGTTTATTGTTACCGTACTTTAACAACCAGTTACATTGGCATTAAAGATTGATTACAAAATTAAATGTAATTTGTTTAACATTAGGGTCTACTTTTTGTGAAAAAATAGTCTTTTTATTTGTATACCACGAAGGTTTTGAAAGAATTAGGTACAACAACGGTCACCGTGCCTAACATCGTATTCCATTTTACAATTATTTACAATTTAATTAATTACAGCAAGATTTTATCCGAATTATTATTAGAGGTTTAAACATTGCAGTAGAGGCGGACAGTCTATTAAGAAACTAAGTAATTTGTCGATGAAAATAATAGTGCTTTTTTTAGAATCTCTTTCCGAGAGTTAATCTGAATTTATACGAGATAAAATATCATTATAGCTATATTCACCTTATTTGAAACCTTGTTTGTGTGCGTGCGCAGAGTCGGAGAAATTTTTGCTGAGCTCTTTCAATATTTTTAATGGAGGTGATGTGATTTGAGACGATGTTCATTGACGCAATGCATGCATGGATATCCGCACCAATCGGGACTGTTTGAATGCTACGATTTTAGTCAACGAGCTAACTTTAATAATCTGTTTGCACAATAATCTGATGTGTGATATTGTGACTCATATTTCATTTTATAATATATATATATATATAGCTATTGACGTATGCTGTGATTATAATTAATATGTGTATAATTATAATGAATGCTGTACGCAGAACAAGACCGATCCAATATGTTTTAAAGCGCAATAAAAGTTTCGACACGATTAAAGTTTTTACAAAAAAGGAAAAATGAATCCAAGCAAGCCGAATGATTGTGTGTTGAATGTAATTAAGATTCACCCAACTCCACGCTGACAGCTTTCTCATGCCTTGAATGTTGATTTAATATATGTGAGAAACACGTTCTTTTGACATGTTTCATAACCTGGAAAAATGGAAAATGAAATTGTTAAAACAGAAAAAAGATAGTGGCAAATACTCCTTCCTTAACAGAGGCATCAAATACTGGAACGAATTACATTGATACGCTTTCTAGCCTCCTCCTAATAACGTTAAAAGCTTTAGGAAGAGGGCGATGAATGTTTGTTTGTTGTAATTGTTGCTGTTGCAGTGAGTATCAGTGATAAATTCTCGCATCTCAAGTGCCTTATTTTTCTTTTGCGTTACTGTTCTTAATAATTTGAGGGTTCACTGGGGTGATTTACATTTTGTATTTTATTTTGTACTTCATTTTGTATTTTGTTTTTAGATTTCCTTTCTCCCTTGCCATCTGCAAGGAATTATCTTGAATAAAAAATAAATAACAGCATTTTTGTAAATCTGGCTGCTATATACGTTGAACACTCGAACTAGTTCCAAGACTAAATCCTCCCCAATCATAGGGGTCCGGCACACTAAGCGTTGTTCTCAAGATGAGCCTTCGTTGCCTCTTGGGACACATGGTGGTCACTAATAGTGTCGATACAAGCTTCGGATTCGATCGTGGTAGCAGTCCGCTGCTAAGAGGGTGGCCCGATAAGTTTCTGACCCAACAGAGATACAAGACATTTTTTCCGAATTTTTTTTTCAACATAGTCTCCTTGTTACTCCTGTAACATTCTTTCGACATGTTCATAACCTCTGCTATCTCTCTCACTTTAATTAGGCGGTCGTCTGGCACCACTTGGTGAACTTTGGCGATGTTTTCGTCGATGGTAGTTGCAGTTTTTGGACGTCCCAAACGTTCAAAGTCTCTCTTCTAACTCTATCACGGCCACGTTTAAATTCGGCTGCCCCCAAAAATTTCACTGTGGTGAAATTTTGGGTGCCAGAGTCCCCATATACGCAGAATCCAAGTCATCTGTGATTTGCGTAGGCGTATTGCCTTAAAAAAAAAACATTTAATAACAGCTCGGATCTCGATTTTGTCCGTTTTCACAAAAAAACACTCACATCAACTCACGCAGACGACTTTTACATAACAACTGCGCGTCCAAAATGGCCGAAACTTTGGTGAGTAACTGTCGAAATTCACTAGTTTTTTTTTTATTTACGAGTGCCGCCATCTTCACGTTGAGGTCGGAAACTTTTCAGTCCATCCTTTAACGCGTGTAAAACTTAAGCTTTGGCGTCAGAGTCGATTCGGTGCCGTGTATCGATTCGATAGTCGGATGGGTCGGTAAATCGATTGCAACGAGTGACCGGACGCGGTCGAGAAAGTTAACAGTACGAGATATTTGATTTTTTTTTTACGGTGAAATAATTTACACCTCGCTCACACACACGTACTAAAAAAAAAACATGTCTCCGGGGGTCGTTTTGGAATAATTTCCTCACCCCGGCGCCGGTGTCTTAATTGGCCACGCCCACTTCGGCGCCGGGTTTCCCTCCTCCCCCCTCCCCCCCTCCCCCCCCCCGCCCCCTCCCCCCCCCCCCCCCCCCCCCCCCCCCCCCCCTCCC
>WURS02034224.1:0-11496 GCA_011762765.2 Rhinocypha anisoptera
GAGAACTATCTCGATCAGAAGTCTCTCGATGGATTGTTGAATGTTCTCACCAAAAATGGTCTTTCGGATCGATTTCCTGAGCTTACCCGACTAGCCAACTTTGCACTCACTTTCCCGACACCGTTCTCTGCGAATCCAAAACCCAAACCATCGTCACGTAAGCAATCGGTCGAGTTGTACCAAAATGAACATTATGAGCATCTTGTTGAGGAAGACGAATTTTATCTCCGGGTCGAGGGTGACTACTGTGCTGAGTTGCTTGTACGAAAAGACTTTGAGCAACGATGCATCGAACACTTTCAACAAATTTACGACTATCCGGAAAAATCCGATAACAAGATTAGTTCGTATAGCGACGAAGGTGGTCCGGATAACGACGAAAGTGGCTCGGATAGCGACGAAAGTGGTACAGATAGCCACGAAAGTGGTTCGGATAGCGACGAAAGTGGTCCGGATAGCGACGAAATTGGTCCGGATAGCTACGAAAGTTGTCCGGATAACGACGAAAGTGGTCCGGATAGCGACGAAAGTGGTTCGGATAGCGACGAAAGTGGTTCGGATAGTGACGAAAGTGGTTCGGATAGCGACGAAAGTGGTTCGGATAGCGACGAAAGTGGTTCGGATAGCGACGAAAGTGGTTCAGATAGCGACGAAATTGGTTCGAGTGGTTCACCGTATGAGGAAAAAGAAAAAACCAATGATGACAAACAAGAAGAGATGGCTGTTGATGAGCAACCGGAAGTGGATGTAGACTCGACTTCGGCTAAGAAGAAACGCAGGACTTTTTAAAATCTCGTGTATTCATTTCTATTTTTTTTGAAAGTTAATTCAAATTAAACGAAACAAACAAAACTACGTAAAACATCTAATATTTAATATATTATTATCCATTTTTTTATTTATAAAATGGCTGAATAAAATTTGTATTTTTTAAATCAATATTCGTTTTTGTTGGGTTTGGAATGGGAGAGGAGAATGAAATACAAAAAGAAAAAAGACCGTTGACTATTTATATTTTTTTCGTATATATATTCAATTCGGATATGATTTCGAACCGAATTTAAAACTTCCTGTTCTGTCACGACTTTTTGTATTTATTTAATTGAAAATGAGAATAATATTCAAATTCGTTTTGAACGAAACCAAACAAACAACAAAACTTTTAATATTTATGAATATTTTTCCTGTCTGTTGATCTACTTTATTATTTTAGATATGATTCTGATGATAATTTAAAAATTTTAAAATCTTGGTTTTTAGAATTAAGCGTAAGAGAGAAAGAATCTGATGTTACGATTCAATTTAGATTAAAACTATTTTCACTTCTTAATTTAATTTCGTGTTTTAGAAACGTAAATTTCAAACTAAAATATACCTTCTTATTTGTGTGTGTCTGTGTAAAAAACAAATAAAAAATTTATTTTGATAAATAAAATTTTTTTGTGATGTAAAAAGTTGTAAACAAAAAAATATATAAAAAATCAATAAAAATCAAACACAAAGAAACAAAAAAAACAAAGACACAAAAAATAAACAAATCGAGAGAATTGCCTGTTATGGAAAAACCGAGTTGAGTTGAGTTAAGTTTACTTTTTCTTGGATTTGCGTTGATTGCTTGGCTTGGCTTGATTCTGTTCCTTTTCGGTCTGCTTGAAGTCATCCATCATTCGGATCAACTCTTTGAGCTCTGGCTGCTCGAACTGTTCGAGTTCGTTGATCTGCGATACTTCGCTCATCAGAGGCTCATCCAACTCAGTGGCGTATGGTCGATCCAGGCCCACCAGACCTTGTCACAAAGAGAACAAGAGAGTTATGAGTTTTTAAACAAGTCAGATTTGAAAACTCATATTTTTGCCTAAATAGAAAGAACATTTTCTGGTAAGCATAAAAAAGTGGCCTCAGAAAGTAGGTTGAGTTTTTTGGATTTTTCGGTGTTCTCTTCAATAGTATTAAATTTTTGACTTTTGTTTTAATAATTTGATGGTATGTTTTATTTAAAAATTACTAGTTTAATTTTTACTTTTAAGGGGTAAAAAATCAAAAGGATGGTTAGCTTCTGAGTTTTGCTTTCTGAGGCCACTTTTCTATGCTACCAGGCAATGTTCTTTTTCCCAAAATCTGATTTCGATTGATTTACCTAACTTAGTGATTGGCATCTGAGATTCGAGTCATATTTGTGCTACAAATAATTTTGTTTAATAATAATGTGGTTGCATTGAATGCTATTATTAATAATAGTGTTATATTTCGTTTAGTTATGAATTGTGAAGAGAGAATCAGAAAAGAAATGAAAGAAAAAGCTTTAAGATAAAACTAAGGCAAGCTTAATCTTTTAGATACTAAACTAAATTAGTATTTTTGTTTAGAAACTTTTCCATACTCTATCAATACCAGTAAAATAAACGAGTTTATGAGAAAGTTCACCAAGAAAAAAGTTGCTTTCGTTAGGCATCGCAGGGAGAAAATCAAACCAAAAGAAAGTTTACTTACTTTTAAGTTTTTTAAACTTTACTTTGATAGTGAATTTTAGCAAAAAAACTTCTTACAGAGTGTTGTCTTTTTCATTAAGATAAAGGATTAAAATTTTTCATAAACTCATTCATTGAACATTTTTAGTAAACAAAAAAGTGCTCACTTATACGGGAAAGGGGGTAAAAGTAAAAAATCCCAATATTTTTCTCATGCAATTAAAGTATGATCCTTTAGGTTAAAAATTAAACCTCTTTGTACTTAAATTTAACCCCTATCGAACTAACATCCTTGTTCGGGTTAAAATTAAGCGTGTAGTTTAGAGCGATATTTTAGCCCAACTTACGAACATATCTGGTGTCAAAATTGTTATATTCGGGATGCATTTGGCACAATTGGTTGAGTTGATGTTCCTGGTTTTGGTAGGGAAAGAACTCCGGGTCGGCCTTGGCGAGAAGCTCGATATAGCCGGCAAAGGTGTCGTCATCCTCGTCGTGAGTCCACTCCTCATCTTCGCTCAAATCAGACCGATAGTCCATGTCGGGTGTCTCCTCGTAGCTGTTGGCCTCCTCCTCTTTGATCACCGAGAAGAATCGATGCACCACCGTGGTGTGGAACCAACTCGAAGACTGCACCAGACTGGTGAAGAGTCGCCACTCGGAGCGGATGTAGTACTCGGGAGTGCGTGGCACCTCGTTCGGTTGCAGCGTGGTTCGGTGCTCCTCGATCACGTGCTGACGCGAGGTCACTCGCGGTTGGCTCGCTGAGGGAAAGATCCGGCTCGGAATGGTCACCACCAGACATGCCAGTTTGGTCGTTTCCGGAAATGATTTCGATAGTTGGTCTGCATTGAGATATCATAGAATTTGAAATCAATTTTGTTGTTATCTATCTATCTACTCTATATGAATGCGTGATAGACTTTGGTCGTCGTCGTTTTTCTTTTCACGACATTTTTGCACTGTAACAGTTACGCTACTTCTACTGTGCTAAACCGATTCGAATCTAACTTTTGTTTTGTGATTCGAATTCATTACTGATTCGAAGCTAACTTTTGTTGTTGTGATTCAAATTCATTACCAATTCGAATCCAATTTTCGTTGTTGTGATTCGAATCCTTAACCGATTCAAATCTAACTTTCTTAGTTATGATTCGAATTTGATTATTTACATTCGATTCGAATATTGTGCATAACTTTTCGAATTCTCATTCAATTTGATTCAGAATTCAAACTTTTTCAATTCTCACTCGAGTTTGACCTCGGCGGCTTTACAAAATCGAATCGAATAAGAATTCGAATTATAAAGTTATATAAAATAGGCATCCTAGGAAAAACTAACCCTGAAAGTTTCTAGAAAAATGCTACTTTGATCGTGTATTTTAGTAAAGAAACTTCCTGGAAATCTTCTATATAAATGGGTTGACTTTTCCTGCGATGCCTGTTTTAACTAAAAACTTTTAATCGACCCTAATAATAATATAAATAACAACCTCATTTTCTTACTCTCTTTCTCTTTTTCATTCTCACACTATTGTTTAAACAAAATTTCAAGATTAGAATCTAAATCTAAGTGTTGGTTCGAATTAAATTCATACGTTCATCAAGTTGAACTTAGAAATAGACTTCTTCAAATAAATAATAAAATTCGAATAAAGTCGAATCCGAGCTCTAATTTCAGAGACATTCTATAAGATCCAGAAAATCAATAAACCATAGAGTACATACGTGAAGTGAACCACTGAAGAAAGACATCGACCGGGGGTGGTTTGTCCGAGTTCTCTCGGTAGAGCAACTCCAACTCGGTCTTCAATCGATCCCAGTCAAACTCGCGGGGAAAGCTCTTTTTCAAACTCTTCAAGAGCTCCTTGGGAAAGGCCCGGGTGTACTCCTCAAACTTGACCGGGTGGAGAAGATTGAAGAAGGCCAACTTTTGCATCGGTTCAAAGCGAAACTGTTTGACCAACACCGGCGAGAGTGTGACAAAGGTGTCGAGAACGGAGGAGAACTTTTTCTTCACCGGCGGGTGATCGAGATTGAAGTCATCGTTGACCCAGTGGAAATCATCATGAGGAATCTCGTTCAACACATAGCTCTTCCAGCGGAAATCCTTCACCTCCTCCGCCGCCTCATCGTAGAGCTTGTCAAAGTTGTCCCGTTTGAACTTGAGTAAGTCGGAAGCGAAAACATCGATCAACCGGGAACAAGTTTGCCAATCGGTAAAATGTTTGCGTATCTTGTCCTCCAGCGTCTCGGCGCGTTTCAGTAGAAATGCAAAAAAGGGCAGCAGGAGCATTGGACCGAAGTCTTGGAGATACTCGTAGAAACGAACCAGAAAGTGACGTTCCCCGCCGGAGAGGTTAAACCAGTACTGGAAAAACTCAACAAACTTGAGTCGGTGTTGAAACACAAAGGTACACAGCGAGGGCAGCGTCAGTTGGCGGAGTTTGTCCACAGTGGTCCCGAGGTGAACCGCAAAGGCTTTGCGTTTCCACTGAAGAGCGGCCTCGTAGCCAAGGAGGGTTCGGTGAAAGATGTGCATCCACCGGTCGTTCTCGATCACGTAGTACAGACGGTCCAGTAGGGTTCGAGAGAGACGAGACGGGTCGGTGAACAGTACTCGAGGGTAGGTGTCGTGCAGCGATGAGATGAAATTCTCCAGTTCTCCATTGTGAATTGCACAGGTGTTCATGCTCAGAGCAACCAACTTTTGTTCGATGCCAAATTCCTTGACGACCTGTGAATGGAAAATTATATTCAATTTTCTCTCTTATCTCCTATATATTAATGAATAATATGGTCGTGGTTTTCTATGTTCTGTCATTTTTTTAGTATTCTGCCACCCACATTTTCGTACTGTGAGAGTTACGCTACTTCCACTGTACCCAATCGATTTGAATTCAACTTTCGTTGTTGTGATTCGAATCCTTAACCGATTCCAATCTAACTTTTTGTGCTATGATTCAAATTTTATTCCGATTCGGTTCGAATTTTTGTTGGTAAATCTTTGAATTCTCAATCTAATTGATTCGAAATTCGAACTTTTCCAATTCTCGCTCGATTCGAATTTTTTGCATAACCCTTCGAGTTATGATAAATAGTGTTTCCCCTCGACAGTTTTGATTTAGCGACAGCCCTATTTTTAAATTTTTTTAAAGTGCTCTTGGCCAAAAAGAACCCGCGAAAGCTAATGAAGTGTTAACATTGTGCCTAAAAAATAGAAAACTAACATACCTTGATGACATACTCCAACATCTCGCCACTGGTGAGTATCATATTATGGTGTTCGGCAAAGCCGATGAGTCGATCGGTGAGTTGACCGTTGGTGTGAACAAAGCGCAACCAGGTGGCCAAATCCTGCTTGCCAGGCATGAACGAGAGGTCCTCGATGATGATCGACACGTATTGCACCGGTTGCAACTCGTCCCGAATGGCTTGCTTCATCACCTCCACTATGGTTTGGCACAGGTACTCGTTCAGGTTGAGCCGATTGGAGAAGACACCCGCTCGAGCCGTGTAGGACACCTTAAGCTCTGGAAAGGCCTCGAAGAACGACTTGTAGAACCGAGGCAAACCCACCGTTCCACTGTCCAGGTACTCGATGTAACCTTGCAACGGTGGCCCGTGCTTAAGGTAGTGGGTTAAGTGGACCAGGTGCGCCTCCAGAATATACCTGGGTTAATCGTGAAAACATTTTTTTTATTTATATCCCGTTTTATGAATTTCATTGTAACTTTTTTTCACTCTTTTAACACTTGGTTGAGTTTTAGGGGTCATTTTAGACCCAAGAATATTATTAAACAATTTTTTTGAAAATATAAAACTATTGACAAAAAAGGATTAAGTTTTTAAGTCACAAAATACTTTCTAAAAACGACCTATCCAAGTGTAGTAATTAACCAACCATCTTTTATTTACTCATTTGTTTATTATTTAAAAAATAAAGAACAAAACGTGCTAAGCATAGAAAATTGGCTTCAAAAACTATATGTCGATGATAAACTGTTGCCATTTTGCAATTAAATAAAGTTCCAATAAAATTCTTTTTAAAATATAATTTACACAAAAAATAAGCTTTATTGTATTTTTGTAAATAAGTTAGGAAAATTTCAAAATGAAAATTTAATTAGAAAATATTGCATCAAAATTCTTTATATATATTTTTTATTTTTTCCATGTTACCTTGAATTTTGTTACAGTAATATAATGGTATGTTTTATTTATAAATTTCTAGTTTAACTTTTACTTTTTGAAATTAATTTCTTAGTTTTGTTTTCTGAGACTAATTTTCTACTTATGTGTTTCCTAACCAAGTATTGTGTTCTTTATAATTTTTCACATATTCATTATTTTTTTCTAAAATTTCACAAAACTAAAAACTTTAAAATAAAAATTTAATATAAAAATGAGAAAAACTATTAATCTGCAGGTAACTTTACACCAAAGTGAAACCCAAATCATAGAACATATGTTTTTATTATAAAATATAACATACCGATCGTCCCACGGGTTAACAGTGGCAAAGATCATCCCCACCGAGACTGGTGGTTCCACCACCTTCTTGCGCCGACCTTCTAACCATTTGACCGCCTTTCGGTGTTGATCCAACTCTTGGTGTGCCTCGATGTTCTCGGGTGTGAGGTCACCAGGCGTGATGCCATCCCGGGTCAAACGGTCCTCACCGTCGGAATCCACCGACAACAAGCATGGCCAGCAGAAGAGCCGTGACCATTGTTCGCCGGTTAACCACTCCAATTGGATCAACTTGAAGTGTAACAATCGATACTCGTCTTCGGTGGCAACCTCCGGTGGCATTGGCCGTCCCGCTCGGATAATGGACACCTGCTCTTCGGGCGGGCGGCTCGCGAAAGGCACCCGACGCAGCTCGGTGAGAGAGGCCATTTCACTTCTAGGCAGTATATACACTAAGTGGGATTTTCAAATACACCCAACTTGAGATGGAGGTGTGTAGAGAAGACAGGTGAACAACACAAGATACACACTACATCATCAAGCGCGCTAACCTGTCATACCATGCATTATTGGCACCCACACATCCACACACACACACAGGTCTGTTTGTTTATATCTTGAAAAGTTTCCCGATTACCATGGTTATCAAATGGGAAATGTTTCTGGGAAGGTTATGTTTAGCGCGAAAATTCAAAAAATCCTTCTCTTATATATTAAAGAATAATGTGGTCGCGGTTTTCTATGTTCAATGTTCTGTCATTTTTGGTATTCTGCTACCTACTTTTTTGTACTGTGAGAGTTACGCTACTTTATACCTCATTATAATAACGCAAATATTTTAAGGCATTTTAGAAAGATTTATTTAATAATATAAAATAAATTGTTCAAAAATAATCTATAAATCATATAATATAAGTGAAAATACAAAAAATACAAAAAGTGTAAATGATATAAAGAAATTATTCGTAAAAAAAGAAACATAAAGCTTTGAAAACATAACATTGGCAGAGTGGATAATGTGGTTGAGAGTAAAAGAGAAGTATAAAATGATTATATTTGGCGTAGAGATCTGAAATACAAATTAAAATATATTTTAAAATTGTAAACTTTAGAAAGCTATTACTTACCATAAAAATTTACTCAAAACGTAAATAATTTTTTTTGTTGAAACAGTCTGTTTTAAAAAATTAGATTTTTTATTATACAAAATTAAAATAAATATAACGTTTAAACTTACAGTTTGAAGAACTTGATTTATTTAACAAATCTTTTTCTTCTTCACATTGCAAGAAGACCTATTTAAACAATTTAAAAATAAATTTTAATTACAGTTTTTTAAACAATTTATTGTTTTCTTAAATTTAGTGTTCTAGTTAGTTTGGAATAGTTGAATGCACTACTATGGTTAGGTTATTTTCGTATAGTCTATTTTCCACTAATTTGAATTTTGGATAATGATAAAACTAATGCTAATTTGGCAATGTTGTCCCAACAATGTCAGCTTAAATTGTTTGTTTTTAAATGAGAAAAGGCACCATTAATAAATTAGCATTAATAGCATTATAATAAAATAAAAGTCAAAAACCTCAACCTTTAAAACATTTGAAAACGACTTTAAGTTTTCTTTTGAGCCCACTTTTCTATGAAAACCCGGTATGGTTCTTTCTTTCTTTTATTACACTTTTAAAAATACTGTCTGGTTATAACCTAACATTGAGCGCGTTTCTTGTTATAACCTTACAATTTAAAAATTACCAGCTTTTAAGGTAAGACAATTTAAGAAAAGTTGGCTTATAACTCTAATTATTTTTAAAAAGTTAGTTTATAAGCGTTGATTTTTCAAAATGTCTGCTTATAAACTTAAATTTTTAAATTGAAAGTCTATTACAAAGACTTGTCGAGTTATAACCCGAAACGTGCTTAATGTTGGCTTATAACCTAACAGTATTTTTAACAGTGTAGTGTAGCAAAAGCCACTTACGAAGATAACAATTATTGGTATCCTGATGCCACAGATGCCAGGTGTCCTTGTTGAGCGAAGCATACTTGTCGCGATGAGCTTTGGACCTGAAGGGCCAAAAATCTCTCGGAATCAATGCCAATTGACGGATGTAGTCCGCGAAGATATCATCATGCTCGTGATCGCAACACGTTTCCAGGTCTACATCCCTTGGAAAGTCCTCCTCCCTTGGAGTGGAAAGTTCTCCATGGAAACATTTGAAAAAGCGTTCCACCACATTGGCCTTGAACTGAGGACCGTGGGCTTTGTAGCACATGGTGAGAAAATCCGGGTCGCACATGAGATGCGACTCGGCCGATGCCTCCACGCCTGGCCTCCACGCGGGGTTCACCAGAAAACGGCTTAGCATGTACTCGTGGGTATTCTTGCGTGCAGACGACTTCTGACGGGGGTCCAGTGGGAAGATGTCGCATGGAATGGTGAGTATTAGCCGACACAGCAGGGACAACTGGGGAAAGTGTTTTTCGATGCCTTTTGCCGTAAACATAAACAAAAATTGATATGGCTGTGGGAAGAAAGAAACAAAAAAATTACATCTTTCCTTTATATTTAATTAATAACTAGCTTTTTTGCCCGGTGTTTGTACAATAAAATATAATTACACAAAAATACTTGGTATCGTGTTAAAGTTTAAGTGAATGAGTGACCGAGCGAGCGAGAGAGAGAGAGAGAGAGAGAGAGAGAGAGAGAGAGAAAGAAGGTCAGTTTGGTCAAATCTCACAGGTCTCGCGATTGCCTCAGGCAATTGTTTCGTGATAACGCTTTTACCGTATTAGGTTTGTATTTTTTTATATATAGGTAGATATGGTCGTGGTTTTCTCTGTTCTATGTTCTTTCATTTTTTGGTATTCTGCCACCCACGTTTTTGTACTGTGAGAGTTACGCAACTTTCACTGTGCTTAACCAATTAGAATCTAAATTTCGTTGTTGGGCTTCGAATTCGTTACAGATTAATGTAACTTTTACTATTGCAATTCTAATCTTTAACCGATTCAAATCTAACTTTTTGTGTTATGATTCGAATTTTATTCCAATTCGGTTCGAATTTTGTGCATAAATTTTCGAATTCTTTATCAATTTTATTCAAAATTCGAATTTTTTTAATTCTCACTCGATTCGATTTTTTGAATAATCATTCGAATTTGACCTTGACGGCGTTTTTTACAAGCGACAGACGGCACGCCCCTCTTGTAAAATTTATTATGAAACAAAAGTTCTAAATCTCAAACAAACCTAGTAATAATTGAAATCCAAGCAAAAAAGTGTTAATGAAACAATGATATAGAGATAGAGGGAGTTTCTTTTGTTGTTCAAATTTGAATGATTCAGATTTGAGAGAGTCATACTATAACTTTCCTTTTCATTATGAAGTTAGAAAATTAACCTTAGCCAGTACAAACCTTAAAATTATGTTGTTTCTTGGTTTTGATCTCTCGATACACAAAGGACAACTCGGTCTTGAGCAACGGAATGTCGAACCTGTTGGGATAGGTCTGCTCGAGACACTCGAACAGAGCAGTGGGAAAGGACTGTGTGGAGTAGTGAACGAACTTGGCTGGTATCACCAAGTTGAAGAACTGAAGTTGTTTGATGAGGTCGAGGAAAAAGTGTTGAAGAAGAACGGGTGCTGCGCCTAGCAGTTTGTCCACTAGATCAGAGTAGTACTTCTTCACCTTCGGGTGTTTGAAGTCGTACGGGGGCGTGGCTTGAGGAAAGGGCACTTCTGCTGCGTTGAGACAAATTCGATCCACTTGAGCTAGTGAGTAAGTGAAAGAAAGGATATTAATTATTAAATAATATTTTTACAAGAGGGCCGGCGCTAAAGCGCGGAAAACATTACTTTGATAGTGCTTTTTATCAAGAAACTTCCCAGAAAGTCTCCTATGTAAATACACAGGGCTGGCTTTTCCTGCGATTCCTAAATAAACTATGTAACTTTTGAACAAGACGTTTATGTCATAAACTTTATCATCCTTCAAAAGTGCTCATCATATACTTGGATGAGATTATTTATGCCAAAATTGATTAGATAAATCAACATTTCTCTATACAAACTTATATTTGAACTTATAAAATCAAATCGAATCAGAATTCAAATCGATAAAAACAATTCAAATTACTAAATTAAGAAAAATCACCCTCAAGTCGTATAATTAATAGGTTAATAATTAAGACTTAATTTAAGTTCAAACCAGTGTATGAGAAAGTTCCCGAACAAAAATTCTAGAGGCATAATTTAAAGTCTACTCTATATTAATGCGTGATTAACTTTAGTCGTCGTCGTTTTTAGACAATTTTTCCATTTCACCACATTTTTGCACGGTAACAGTTACGCTACTTCTACTGTAGTTAACCAATTCGAATCTAACTTTCGTTGTTGTGATTCGAATCTAACTTTCGTTGTTATGATTCGAATCTAACTTTCGTTGTTATGATTCGAATCTAACTTTCGTTGTTATGATTCGAATCTAACTTTCGTTG
Source organism: Rhinocypha anisoptera (assembly GCA_011762765.2). Taxonomy (NCBI): domain Eukaryota; kingdom Metazoa; phylum Arthropoda; class Insecta; order Odonata; family Chlorocyphidae; genus Rhinocypha; species Rhinocypha anisoptera. The sequence goes on from WURS02034224.1 coordinate 11,443, forward strand.
TTATGATTCGAATCTAACTTTCGTTGTTATGATTCGAATCTAACTTTCGTTGTT
>WURS02034235.1:0-11496 GCA_011762765.2 Rhinocypha anisoptera
ATTTCTGAGAAAAGGAATAACGTACTCCGTATTTTTCCACTTGATTTTTAATCTGGTACAACTAGTTTCAACGCTACCTGATGATGACGCCGTATCGTTGAAACTAGTTGTACCAGATTAAAAATCAAGTGGAAAAATACGTTATTCCTTTTCTCAATGATATTGCTCCTTATATATGATACATTTATTAATACTTTAAGCAAAATTTTTAATATATGACACAACCATTGAAAAATGCAGAAGAGCCGTCTACTAAACTAAGTCATAACATTTTATCACACGTAAAAAGTGAAAAACACTGTATTTTCACAAAAATATTCTACGGTACTGCCAGTTTTTTAACGTTTTGCGTCATCATCGGGTACCAAGAATTACAGAGCCGGATTTAGACACGAGGAGTTTAATTAGTAGTATGTACCATAATAAATGTTTTTCAGCATAACAGTATTTTTCAATTTATACTAAATGAATTTCCGTATAGTTCATCCGGAATCTCTGGAAGTAAATCATGGCAATTTCAACATTACAGATAGCTCAGTAGTAAGTCAGGCAAGTGATTGCGAGAGTCAAACAATTACTTTCGCACGCCAATATTATGGACATTCTTCCACATTTTGTGGGTAATATTATTATCTGATTAATTTTATGGCACAGAAGAAAAAACATCAAGTATCGTGAAATATATGGAAGAACGTGGTATTCCTTTACGTTCCAGTTAACGAGTATTTCATTAGGTTAAACGATGGTAGACATCAGCTCGCGCTAAACCCTCTAGCTTGTAACGTATTATGGATAGAGATCTTGTTCATTTCAATATTGCTTTTCACGGAATATTATTCTTCAAAAATAGTTTAATCGGATTTCATTTGACGGTGGCCAAAGACTTACTCTGTATTCGAGCCCGGGACTGTTGTTAAAGAGCAGAAAGGTCTACCCAATAGGCTGGCAACCACCGATGAAACTTCGTATTAAAATCAAAGTACCTTTGACAGGCGAAGTCATACAGAGGACACAGCTTTATAGGCTCAGGAGCGTTCAGAACATCCCCAATCTTGAGTATATACACGGATGCCGGACAACCACCTCTAAATATACGCAGGAACCAACTGACGTGTAACCATGTAGCAAAAGTTTTATCTAACGGAGCCTATCCATGTTTTAATCTTATATGTAAGCCACGGTTTTTAGAAGTTTTTTATAGACGTACTCGGTCCACTAGGCTCATAAGTGTTCATTTTAAAGATTTTATCACTGCCACTGGTTTTACACTTCCGGAAGTGTACCCAGTGGAATATCCCAAATATCCGCCATGGCAGGTATCCAGGCCCAAAGTAGACACCAGTCTACTAAAACACAGTAAATCTTCCACTACCTCCTCGGAATACCAGCAATTATTCAATGAGCTGTTATCGTCCCACCACGAATTCACCCCGGTTTACACCGATGGGTCGAAATCAGATACAGCCTGAAGAATTTTAGTTCTATTGAGTTTTTCATATTTAGAGCGTAACTGAAGAATACCATTAATTAAATGCTGTTTAAATGCTGCTGTTAAATATTTTTCATAGATAAATTACTGTTACAAAGGCATTGAACATTCGTGGGGTTTTCCAGTGGCGATACTCAATCAAAGCAATAGTTTTCAATTGGGTCAAGAGTCGATCTGTAGAAGAAAAATAGAGAATCATCGGGGCAAAAGTCCTGAAAAAATTGAGCGTTTTAGTTTCCCAAAAGAAAATGGACTGACACACGAATCGCTGATAGATGTTCATCAAAATCGTATCATCAGGAAAAAAAACAACTAAAGGGTCCTACACTTGTATGAGCGCTTAAATGAACCACTTTCGATAATTTTTGCTCATAGTTCTTCATTGCGTTTGACGATTCTCCTATCGTATACCGTGTTTATAATAATATTGGAAACATGGTATAGTAATAGAAAGTCGTTTTGTAATGGATCTACAACAATCCATTATATATAAGATAAATTCTAAAGTTTTCTTGTTTAATAGATATATTTCCCGATTTAATAATTTAAGAAAGTTGCTGAATTGACTTGTCATTATGCGGATTAACAATCTCTATAAAAAACGGAGGATTAATATGCCAACGTATGCAACGTGCTCATACTTTCCATACAAAACTAATATTTTACATGGGCTTAAACAAAGATAATGTATATATTTGGGGAGATCATATATTTAATAATATAATTTCACCGAAATAGGGAATTAATATTAGGTGGTGCCTCCTGTATTTGGATTATTTACGATAATTCACACAACATCGAAATAAAATTTAACTCCTCCCCAACTAACTCAGACTTTTCTCTCCCAGCATATCTACGTAGAAATTTACCGTCGGCATTTTTTTCAAAAATGTGATTAAGTTGTCGTACAAAATATTTAAGGATTCCCTCAGAAGAATTGCCAAGTAAGTCGATGAACATAGATATTTCAGGAAATTTCATTACGAATACTGTCTCTAAGCGACACGAAAATATATTATATCTTTACAAAATTTAGAGTACTGCTAAGTAAAGGCCACTTTCGTTGCCTGTAGCTAGTAAAGGTTGTTTTAACCTACGATTATGAGGTTATTAATGTAGAAACACCAACCCTCTTAATAGTTTTGATGGTTTTTTTCACTCATATTTTTGGATGCAGATTATAGCATAGTTTTGTTGGATAAGTACGCTTGTGGTAGCTTACTTAGTGAGGATTGATTTTTCTAAGAGTTTTGAGTTCAAATGAGGATGTAATATATAGGAACTCAAAATTCACTTACTCAAGCCCGAGTAAGCCTCATTGAGTATTGTTTGATGGGTCTTGGAAGCTGTACGCAACAAAGGCAAAAGTACTGACTCCCCAGATTTGAACACGTAAATTTCAGACCACTTCGGGATCAGTACGAAGCGAACTAACCATCATCGATCAATACAACCTAGGTTTAGTGTGAGTACTATAATATTTTATCCGCTTTTTTCGTAGAAGAATCATGTTGGCTACTCCTGCTTATGTAACACGCCCTTCTCTTCGGAGTCGTTGGCTTTTCCTTTTTTGATCAATTTATTTTTAATTAAGATCTCTATTACATCCAATTTCATGTGCTTAAATTTTAAATAGTGCTTAAAATTAGCTTCTAGTAGAAGTAGTCTGTTTATCAAACATTTCCGTTCGATTCTCATGAAGCAATAAAGACCACTTAAATTTTGATATTTTATTATTATGTGAAAAGAGATAACGCCTGAATACGTGAAACACAGAAACAGCCATTTGGATCCTAATTTTTTTAATTTCCTAAATTATGTTCTGAGAAATTTAACTGGTCTTTGACTAAAACTTAATAATTAATAAGTAGTTAAATGCGTTCTTCAACAATTTTTGTACAAAGTGATGGTAATATAAATTCTAGTTTATTACTCTGTAAAAATTGGGAAACATTAAGTTTTAAGCCTGGGAGAACATTTCATTAAAACATTATATTTCATTAACTGCGACTAAATAAGATGATTAATATTCATTAAATATTTTAATTATTTCTCATTACGAAGGAAATTTAAATAATTATTCATCATCCTCATTACCTTTGGAACAAATTTCTAACCACACGAGCCAGGATTCGTTTTCATACAAATCCATATAAATTTAGGATAAGTATTTAACCATAAAAGTTTCTTATTGACTGTAGAATTTAGGAAATTCCGCTAATATTAGAAAAGAATGTGAAGTACATACTGGTAGGGCAATATACTCCGTGTACACTTGAATATAACGCGTGGATGAAATGTGGTAAAGATTGGTGGGCAGGAATATTTTTGGTAGAAGGTTTATTTTGTACGGCGCGCCGCGGCGTAGCATTTGTGAGAAAGACGTGCGGGGGTGGGAGGGTGATTTCTTGAGGCATTTCCTTCTTGAGGAATGCAATAAAATAAGCGCAAACGGTTATCCAAGTCCAGAAAATAGGATAAATGGATACTTGAATGAAGGATTACTCGATTTAGGAAAAAGATGCTCACGTATCGAAAAAGTCACTGAGAATTTTTTTTTAATGTGAAACACAATAGAAATAAAAGATCTCGTGCTTTCCCGGCGTATTTTGTAATGGAATTCTTCTCGGATCTCCAACCGAGTAAGTGTGCCGAATTAAAATGCAAAATTTTCGAGAGGCCTGAAAACGGCTTCATTCATCTTATGAATAGAAGTGATATTTGTTACCTGTAAGAAAAATGATTTGAAGCGAAAACCTTTTAATCACATTAATTCTGATTTTATAGGAATTCTTTGGATTGTTTACGTAGAACGTCGTATTCCCAGGTTATTACAGTAGGTGAAAGCAATGAGATCCTTTTGAAAAACTCCTTAGTATACAATGCCATTTGATAATCTCTGCCTCATATTTATTCATGCTTTTTAGAGAGTTATATTAAAGGCGACTGACTTATATCTTGACTTTGCAAACGTAAATATCTTTTAGGACGAATACAAATTCAACAGTACGGGTCAGCATTTGAAGAAAAATTGGTTGAAATATTTACACATTTATAATCCGAGAATATTTATTTTTTTCTAATTCTAGACAATAGGTTTCATTTGCCTGGGACACATACATTTTCAGAAAGTCTCTTTTCTCTGATGGACAATTTCTGGGCATCAGAAAAGTTGCAGATGAAACCCATAACTTTCAAGGCTATTTTGAGTGCCAAACAAAATCGACAACTTTTGGAAAAATATCTCTGTAAAATACATTTATTAGATAAATAAATCTCCTTTATGTGCTTTCTAAGATACTGTTTTGCTTGTGTTATATTTTTATTACAAAATTTAAATATCATTTGATAACCGCAACACTTAAAAGTATTCCATTAAACAAGTCTCGTATTTCATTTATGAATTTATTAATTTCTATTTGGGATGTTTAATTATTATTGGAGATTACCATCTTTTTCTCACCGCGAGCGATCTTTATGAATACAAAGGTCATAGATCCAATACTATAATTTCTTTTTATCTGTGTAAATTCTATATAATATATCTCCTATTGATTTTCTTTTACCTTTATCTTGGAATGTATGTTACCAGTTTTCCATAATCTCTCCGTCTTACTTCATTGCCTTTTCCGTTTCCATATAGGTATTTTCATTCCGCAGAAAATCGTCACTCCAACGAAAAAAGGGAACGCATGTAGAAAAATGTACCACGCCTAAAAATTTAACTTTGGTGATGTGATTAGCAAGTGAGAGCCATAACATACTTACCACCCCTGAACTAGACGGAGGGAAATAGTAGATATTCTAGAAGGCATGAACGGAACCGGAAAGTACTCGCTGCTTAAATTTGATTATCGCTAAGTTAATGTTGATCTTTAATAGGAACATTTTAAATTATAGATGCGATACTTGTATTAGTGTGGTAGAGGAATTATTTAGGTAGTGGAATAGTTATGAAGGAATACAAAATTAATACCTTTAACTTTCTTTAAGATGTGAGCAGCCAATAGAAATTTTGATTCAGTTCTTTTCTAAATGCTTTCCCTCCCGAGGGACCGTGATGCTTTAAACCTTGAAACATTTATAGACAATGTTTCATGAATTTTCTTGAGAGGCTTATGTATCTGATGTTTTAATGCAGCCAGGCCTTATTTTTAGGATTTAATACACAGTGTTCACGTTTCGGTTTTTGGAATCATGTATCTGTCCTCACTTAAAATATGTTTGTACTTTAAGAGAGAGCCCAGCCCAACAAGTTATGATAGAGATAAGCATCTTTAGAGGAAAGAAGTAGAAATGGTAGAGTGAACTACCATAATGGAACTCAAATGAAGCTACTCCATCCACGTTTGAAAGGGCGATATACAGTTTCAGCTTGAAGCCGATATGACTAGGTGATAAAATTGCTGAAAAGGTAGGGAGTTGAAATTGTCGATGGGACTTGGTCCCCGAAATCATTTGACGAGATGAGGATTGGGGGTTGACTGTCAAGACGGAGATGTGTGGTGTTCATCTTTAGTGTGTACGAGTAAGACCCACGTTATCGCCGAGCCAGGAGAATGTAAAAAATGTAATTCTCCCTGTAGTGAACTAGAATATCTCACCAAGCAGATAATTATATTTTTATTATTTATTTTTGGACAGATTGCTCATTTTCAGCCATCGTATTTTTATTTCCAGTTCCACGTTATCTCCAACATCCTCTATTTGATTTCGCCCCTTTATTCTGTTTGGTGACATCGGGGCATTTGGAATTGGAACCGTGCTATTTCCCTCTCTAGTCTCTTCGTGTTTCCGGGGGCGAATTCTCTTCTCTTTTTTGTGTTACCTCTCAACAGGCCCTCCTAATGATTCTTTCTCAACCTTGGCAACACGTCTTAATCCTGTTTCGACTTCAAGTCACTCCCGCCCGTCACTCCCCTCCAACCCTCTCCATTCGAGATCAGTCAGATCGGCTCACCCGCCTGTCCTTTCCTCTCGTATCTCCAATTTCTTCGAATCCCTCACCACACATCTCCATCTTGACAGTCAACCCCCAATCCTCATCTCATCACTGATTTCGGGGACCAAGTCTCATCGACTTTTTCACCTACCTACCTTTTCAGCTATTTCATTACCTAGTCATATCGGCTTCAAGCTGAAACTGTATATCGCCCTTTCAAACGTAAATGGAGTAGCTTCATTTGAGTCCCATTATGGAAGTTCACTCTACCATTTCTACTTCTTTCCTCTAAAGATGCTTATCTCTATCATAACTGGTTGGCCTGGGCTCTACCTTAAAGTACAAACATATTTTAACTGAGGACAGATATATGATTCCAAAACCCGAAATCGTTAAGTTAGCTCGGGTATCCACTCTTTACTTCACTCTAAAAAGTACAAAAATAATTTAAAATTTTAATTTTCCCATGTCGAAATTTTTTTGTTTTTAATATTGGGGTTAGAAATCGAAATGTTTTAAATTGATTGGAACAGTGAGGTCGCATACCGGACAGTCAGCAGTCTAAGTCCTTATGCATTAGCGTTAGTTTTAAGTCATTTTGAATGATGGTCTATTGGCAAACTTGTTTTTTATGGACGGTAAATCAATACAAAAATACAATAATAAATGCGTGCCGGACAACAGAATTGATCCGAATTACAACGAATTATAGTAGTTATATTCAATTAGGAAAAACTACTAAAAATGTTAACTTTTATCGTGCGTGGTAATATCTTGTAAGTATTATGCAAATCACACATAATTTTATCGCACTTAAATTTTTATGCAAGTATATCAAAATTTACATTTTATCTCTCACTTCTAATGTTTGGAAGAGGGTTATGCCAAAGGGTGAGTTAGTCTCCATCCAATGCGATATGCGTTTAAAAATGTAGCATTAAAATTTTTATTACAAATAAAAGAGAATATGTTGAAAGTTGTATTATTCCTATGGCAGTATTTTTTTTCTGTTCTACGATGACTGAAATCATTTCGCACCACGTTTTTATATTCAAATAGGAAAAAAAAACATTTCGGTGAACACCATGCCTAATACGCCCAAGGAGACACTAGAACCCGTTACCGTCAGATTACCGGGCGAGCGGGCTACCTACCAGGGCAAACCTGATCTCTATCCTTTTCGCGTGCGAAAAAGTTTATTAAGGACAAACACTTGTCAAACTTGACATTTTTCTAATTTAAAAGTCCAACAATATATCAAGCTTCGGATTGTGCAGTAATACCTATATCCTCCGATTAATTGGCCTGCGCGAATTAGCGAAGCGGAAAAACATCTCAAACAACACGTAGCCAATTTGTGGTCCGTCGTTCACTATTTTGCTTATACATTTATAACGAGAATTCCCGGATTATTAATTCTGTATTTCCGTTTCTCCTGTTGATATTTGTCTACGCTATGCTTACATTTTAATTTAGTTGGGCTTATCTTATACTTTTATGCGATTTTTCAATGAATAATTTATCATATACTTATATTTGTTTTCTTTGCCGTTACTAAAACTTGTTTAGTCAATAATAGTTAGTCATTGCCCTCTTTGCCTTCATTTTCAATTCTTAATAATATTATGTTGATGATAAATATATTAAATATTTTATATAAATATGTTAAATAAAGTTACTTTAAATTAAAATTGGAGTCTCTTATCGTCTTGTTCGTGCATAAAAAAACCAGTTTAAAAAAACTTGAACTTCACTTAGTTTTTACTGACTCTCTCTTTTACTGACTTAAGTTACTTGGACTTCACTTAATTTTTACTGACTCTCTTTGAGGGTGCTGGAATGGCAAGAAAGTCTCTTTTAGTGATGAACTTTGGAATGGTAGTTTGCTAAATGGTTTTAATCAATTACTCTTCAAGACAAATAACCTTCATTTTCGCTGTCTAAAAATCATGGGTATGAGCTATCACTGTGTACTCTTGCGGAGTCTAGCCTCTGCAATTTCAAAGCGTTTGGTTTTCGCCATGTTAATTTATCATTTTTTCTATGAGTCCTAACATGGATTCCGTTTTTTCCATCTTTTAGATAGTCTTAGTCTTTTAGATAGATATGGATAGATTATCATTAAAAATATTATGCTTCCTTAATGTATATTTGATCGATCGAAGCAGAGAAATTCAAATGATTATGAGACTTTTGAGGCTAAGGATGGAGGCTAAGTGGTATGGATTTCTTAACAATAATAATAATAAATTTATTTATCCAAATATCACATTGTAAAAATGGATATGACACGTAAAAAATGTAATACAATTGTATTATAAAAATAAACATCATAAATAATTAAAATTATACAAAAAAGATCATAATAATAGTCTTGTGTCTCATAAATTTTCATCAATAGAGTAATATATTTTCTTAGTGATTTTGGAACCTTGGATTTGAGTAAATTACCAGACCTAATGTTTTTCCGACTATCTGTTAATTCTTCTAATGCCCATTACCTTAGCCCATTGGCTTAGCTTAGTATTTTTTGTCCTCACAGAGCCTCGGTGAATATTACATGAAGATCTTGCATTATGTTGATGAAAGTCAGAGTTTAAATGAATTATTTATACATTTTTCCTTAGAAACATTACACTAAGCAGAAGGTAATCGAAATAAAAAGGGAGAATTTTAAGGGATTCAAAAATGGGTGTTGATGAGGTACAATATGATTAATGAGAAATTATTCTAATTTATATAGACGTTTTTTAATTTTTGAAAGTTATTTAGAATATGGCGATTAATACAAGGAATAATGCTGTAAGACATGCTGGGAGAACAAAATATACCATGGTATAAAGTCAAATGGTCATCTAAACTTACTTTGCCACTAAAGATACACACACACTTTGCCACGACCATGATATCTATTAAGATATCATGTGGAGTTCAGCTTTTTCATAAGTGGCTCAATATGAGATTCCCATGAAAGATTTGAACCACGAAATATTTTAATGCATGGAAGATGCCACGAAATTTTTTTGAAGGAGACCTGCTCTATCGATTTTTATCAATTTTTACTAGCAGACTTACATCACTTTTTTATATGAAAAAGAAACTAATTGAGATTTTTGGACATTAAGTTAAAGAAGATTAACTTGTCACCACTTAGTGAGCAGGAAAGAGACAGATTAGCTTTATAGCCGGCCGGGTTAGCCTGGTGGGTAGCGCTCTCGCCGTCTAACCCATACGTCGCGGGTTCGAGTCCCGCCCAGGGAATGGGTGTTGTGTTTATCTAAATTTGTTCAAGTGTCACACTCAATTTGGATCTATGAGCACGTGAACTGGTAATTGTGTACCGTTTGAGATCCTGAACACTTTTATCGGAGTCGGTCACTTTGTTACGAGTGAGCAGAGTGCGACTATTTTTTTTTAAGAAATAAGAATCATTTTTCCCGCCTAGTTTGGAATTAACACATTGCCGTTTTGACACACTATAATCAACACGGATCATTGATGACTTGGACCCGTAAGTATTGTCACCGGTACGAGTTATACGTGGAGTCTCGTCTTACTTTGGTGCATCGGTAGAAGCTATCGATTCATTTGAATTCGTTTCAGTCATTAATTCAGCATTCCTAAGCGCATTAATTTCACTTGTCTGATCTATTTAAGTCCATGCAGTCCGATAGCTTCAGTTGGAGATCACTTACTACCCCGGAGTCATTATTTTGTTGTTTTATATCAACTAGAGATATCATCTAGTCACATGGCAGAGGCAGAAAGACACGAATCACTGCGATGATACAAATGAAATTTGAAGAAACAACGTTTTTCGTTAATTTCACACAACTTTGGTCAAATACCGATTAAAAACGAAAAGTACATTTCACAACGCTACTTTCACGACCAATATCAGCCGGCCTCGGTGGCGGATGGGTATAACGCCCTCGTCTGCCAACCTGGAGGTCGCGGGTTCGAATCCCGACTAGGTAGATTTTTTTCAATCTCTGCCTAGGGCATGAATGTGTGCGTTTCGTCATTTATATATAAGCACCTCCTGATGAGCCTGTGGCTCAGGAGGATTTAAAATGGTTTCAAGGACAGTGTATGAACATAAAAAAATATCTACGGAGAAAATCGCACAGCAATCACGACTATCCTCCATTTTGAGACATCCTGAGACCAATATAAAATATTCTGGGAAAGTATTATGTACTTTTTTTGAAAAGATTAATCAAGTAATAAAATGATGGATTACTATATAATATATACCCCCAATTGGGATGGTTTAATCGAATTATCGCTATTGCGCCATAAACTACCCATGCAAAGAGCAACTCGTGATTTCCTAGGTAAAAGAGAACTGCAGTAGTAAATATACGAGAGACTATGTTTAAAATTCTCTAATTTGTTTCATATGTTGTTGTATATTTTGTTATTATACAATTAAGCAATATTTAAATTTTTAGTGACTCAATCTTGGTATGTCTCAATCTTGACTTTTTGGTATGTAATTTACTTTTTTTTGCGTTGGTCATAATTCGCCTTAACCTCAGTTTTAAGAAAGCGAATTATGGTTTTAAAAAAATATTTTGCTTTACGTATGGGGAGTAGGAAGTAGAGGAGGATAGCTTGGGGCCAGAAATATTATCGAGATCGAAAGGGCCCTGCGGGACATGAAGAGGAATAAGGCAGTGGGAGTGGATGATATACCAGTGGAATTACTCAAGGGTTTATAAAAGTAGGAAGGAAGAAGTTTTATGAGCTAATTAGTGTAATTTACGATGAGGGAATTTGGCCGGAAGATTTCGTTAGGTCGATATTAATATAATAGCAAAGAAAAAGAAAGCAGCTGAGTGTGAGGACTAAAGGACAATTAGTTTTTTCCCGCATGCAGCGAAGGTAGTTCTTAGAATAATCAGTAAAATACTGGAGAGTAGGGCAGAAGAATACGTAGGGGAAGATCAGTTTGGTTTCAGAAGGGGCAGAGGGACTCGTGATGCGATAGCTGTAATGAGGACACTGATAGAACAAAATATAGAATATAATCAGGATGTTTTTGCCTGTTTTGTAGACTTTG
>WURS02034246.1:0-11496 GCA_011762765.2 Rhinocypha anisoptera
CGGAAGCAGAGTGGCGCAGTGGAAGCGTGCTGGGCCCATAACCCAGAGGTCCGTGGATCGAAACCACGCTCTGCTAAGATTTTTTTTCTTCGCTATAAAAACTGGTCACCGAAATGGGCGCAGGGGGATAAAGGTAAAAAATTACTGTCAACATTTAGTTGGTAGTACTCCCGAATAAAAGTGAAATAAATAAAGAACATGGGTACTCCATAGGTACCTCTACACACCCACTTAATTTCATGCTACATCCAGCTCCTTTATGATAATAGGCGTAAACCTTAGCTTGCATAATGTGTAGGCATGCATCTTTTTAGATCCACTTAAATATATCTTTTCGTAACTCTAAAGGAAGCTGAAGTGAAATATTCAGCTTAATGAAGACATATGTATAAGAATGGATAACACAATTGGAGGGATCCTAAAGAAAAAAATAATAATTCTATGATGTAAAAGAATCAAAAGTATAGAATAGTTGAAGACTGGGGATGATTTACGGTTAACAGGTAATGGAGATTGTTATATCAATGAAGTGCGAGGCCTGAAGCTTATGAAAGCCAATACACTTCAAAGTAAGGAAGAGGTTAATAGTGAAGAACTACATAAGGAAGACATGGATGAGAATACAGAAAAAAGTAACGGAAGCCATTATTACAAACATTCACGAAGGAATGAAGGGATTTTCCAAACTTTGAACAGATGATAAAATAGTCAGTCAGTCATTTAAGAACTGATGTGTGTTATGTGGAGCTAACAATAAAATTCAGCTTCCTACCGAAAAAGCAAAGAGAAGATGAAACAAGACTGCCTTTGCATATTGCAAAGGGAGATTTCATTTAACACACGAGCTATGTTTAGAAAAAACGTGTCATCCTAAAGAGACATAACTAGACGAAATATTGATCATGTTAAATAAAACCTCTCTGTGCGAATTCAAAATCGTTTCTTCCTCAGAGGATGGATTCCACCCAATAACTCACGTGACAGTTTGATCCGCAAAGGGTGATTACTTTTTTTCGGTTCTCCTAATTTCCCTTCACAGATCCTTACCCACTCGAACCTTGATCACTGGCAATATAGAGTAAAGTAGATTTCTTTTAATGACATACAAAAGAAGTCTACCAAACCCCACCCTGTCCGTCGTTAAATACTTCCTGAAGGCCGCCATTCTATCTCAAATTTCTATTCTATCCCTACCTTGTTTACACAATGCTCCACCTTACATTACAGCAACCAATATGTGTACCATTACCTCTATCAACCAAATGACGCTTCACAAGAATGCGATGCTTCGTTATTAAAATTGTCCGAACTCTCCCTAAAACGAAATGAACTGGTTAACATTGGCAAACCAGCCTGCCGAGAATATGACCCAAATTTTTCATTATGAAAATGTGGTTGCGCCGATTTGGACGGGAGTTTTTTTAGTATTAAAATAAATTCTTCAAAAATTACCTGGTCATCCTTTGATTCCCTAGAGACACTGTAAGCTAATTTGATTGGTCAATAACTGACCCAAAAGGCGAAGGATTTCGGGTTTTCTCCGGGAATGCCGTTCATGAATTATTTTCGGGATTCCCACTATGTTAGATTGTTGATGGCTGAGGCTTCCATGACTTGACTAAGCCATCGACTATCCGGGAAACGTCACCATTAGTTTTCGAAATGTCGGCCAGCAAACCAGGTGAGAATCCAGAGAAGAATTCAATAATGGCTCTGGAGACTCTTTGAATAGAAACTGTTTACTTAGTGCGTCAACGATTTTCCCTAGTGACTTAGTAAAGTTTGTTATTGACGTATCATAAAACTATTAGCGTCACTTTATGACGAAATATATTTCTCACAAACAAAACTCCTCCCAACTCCTCGCAAGGTAAGAAATGGGAGTGCCTCCCTAGTCCCTCCCTGCATTCTACTCTAATTACATTATTCATACATTTTTAAATGTCGAACAAAATTGTATATAAGCAACTCTCCGTGGAGTACCAGCAGAATCCAGGAGATCAAAAATCAGTGGCACTATTATTTTTCCACGAGTCAGAAAAAAATACTATTCTCAGAATGTTACAACAACACCGCAAGTAACTGAATTTACTTTGCATTTTCGATACGTTCCATTCTAGGCCAAATTCCTTTCTCACATCCCGCGGTAACTTTTTAACGGAAAAATAAGGTTTTTATTCACTTCTCCAGTATGAGGAAGGCTTTATAAATACTTCCATCATAGGCGTAGGTGACTGAAATGATTCCTCATAATGTTCTGTTTGCTTTTTCTCAAGACGAGTTCCCTCAAGTGGAAAGGAAGAAAACGCAATTTTTCGTGTGGATTTGGGAATTCGTCCCGAGGTGTTTTTTTTGCTACACTTCTCTGCGCATTTGGCACATGGCAAATAAGAGGGGAAGAAGGGGATTCAAGTTTTCAAAAGAGTTGAAACTAAGAGGAGTCGTGGGGAATAAAATGTGAAACTCATGAATAAGGCGTGTAGGAAAGGAGACTTTTATTTCATTGCCACCTAGAGCCTACCTTAAGGCAGAAAACCCTGAGGCGAGGACGATGATGTCTGAATTAAAGAGGAAATCAAGTGTCACTATGCGAGACGCTATGCCAATACCCTGACCCACGATCTTGACTCATTAATTTTGTTGACGACCTCCGAAAACCCGAACATGCCGCGAGCTCATGGAAACTTGACTAGGTGGTAGGTTTAATGTCTATTATTATATCGAGTTCAACGCTGGAGCAGCCAGGTTTGTGAAAGTTGTCATGAACAACGTAGCAGTGTCACGATATCATTCGAAAAATTAGTTTGGTAGCCACTATTTTGCAAAGGAAATTAAAAATGCTTTGCGTTTCCACAGGAAGAAGAAATTTTATTTATTTCCGACTAGTTTCTCTACAATAGCATCTTCAGGGTTATGGTTCCAAAAAGTTTATAATAAAAAAATTTTTTGTTGGTACCATAAGCCTGGAGGAGCTATTGTAGCGAATCTAGTCGGAAATAAATAAAATTTCTTTTTCCTGTGGAAACGCAAAGTATTTTTAATTTCCCTTGCATAATAGAATTCCACAAAGTCTCGGGCTCAACTGTAACTCGTATTGGGCCACTAGTTTACCATAAGTTGAAGTTAAGGCTGAATTTAAAATGCAAATTTGAGGCAGGTCAGTTTTCCTAAGATTTTTAATACATAAATATTACCAATGCTGTCATTTTTGTGGAAGATCACTTGCTTAAAATCAGAGAATAGAAGATTAGAAAATTTTTAAATTAAATTTAGAAATTAGGAAAGATTTGAAAATGTAATTTTTACCGAGGACGATTGGAGGTCAAAATAGAATCGATCGCAATCATGAATAGACTATAGAATATTTATTACGATTAGCGAATATGTGTTTTGCGATTATATTACGTTCGCCTTACATATAAATATAATTAATAAAAATGTCCCATCATTAATCAAACATTAACTATCATACACGTTAGCTTTGAATGTACGCATGTGAGAACTTGCGCCTGGCGTGGATTCGCCCCCTCTGCCATACGCCCTGGCGCGCGGCCGCTTGCAGAGTATTTTGTAAAAGTTAGCGTATCCACAAAGTGAAATTTCCAGCTCTACCATCATTTTTAATGATATTTTTTTAGCAATTCAAGCTGTTGTTTTTTAGTCTGGTCAGCACTAATAGGATCTTCAGACCGGGAGGAAGGGTATACAAGGTTGGGAATTGAAAGGCAGGGGGAAGTTTAGGCTCATAAGAGCCAACAAAAATATGTTTCAACTAGTGAAACTAGTTTTTTCTATGCAGTACCCAACAGAAAGATTGTATTTTGAATGAACATAGCCTACGTGTGAATAAAATAAAATACTCTGGAATTATCGCGGTTGATATTTTAAATAATAATAATAGAGCTCCAGCCTTCATTTCAAATATATCCTGAGATCTGATAACCATCTTCCTCGTAACACAAACCAAATTCTATCGTCGTGAAGAAATTTCATTTGAGTAGGAAAATGAACGGCGATCATTTCACTAACGCCGCTTTGGTTTCCTAATCATAGAAGAAATCTTCCTAATCGTTTGAAGAAATCAGTTCCTACGCCATCTGTGAGGATGTAAAATGCGTACGCTTTTTAAAGTTTTAAAAGCTTCTTCCGTAACCACCCACAGACATTTTTATTTCATTCAGTCGAGCAACCTAAAGGAAAACCCCCATCAAAGGAGAAAAAAAATGCGTTGCGCAATTAGCCTGGCAAGCGGAGAAGAGACATAAAAAGAAATTACACAAGAGGCGCGGCGATCGGAATGATCGGGCGTCGTAAAACACCACTAGACGCAGAGAGAGAGAGAGCAAAATAGACTCGGACAGACAGCCCCGGATCATGCAATGTGACTTACCTCCGTCCCTTCGTCCGTTCAGCGTACGTTGGCGCGTGTCATCGGAACGTAAGATATCTCGATAATCCTTGGCAGACCCGCGCTGATTTTTCGTCCAGTTATTGCAGCAGCGGCATCACGCGAAATTCCCTGAGGGGAGAGAGAGAAAAATAAAAGGGTCGATTTCATAAGAAGGGAACAGGCATAAGAAGAGTCGGGAGAGGTTTGATTAGACGAGGAAGGCCGAGAGTTTGGGCGGGAAACTGAGGAGGTTTTAACGGAAAGGGTAGGAGGAACAGTAGGTACTGCATTGTAACTGTAGTAACTTTACGGTTTTTTACAACTGTCGAACTTGTAACGTCTGTCCTATTGCTGGCCTATTGTTGTGATGTTGTGTACTGGCCATTTGTTTCATTGTTGTTGATGTGGTGTAGAATTTTGGATGGTTGATTGTTGGAAAGTTTTTATTTGGTATTTGAGTGAGGGGAAGAGCGGGGATTGTTGTGTGGAGGAATAGCGGGGACTGTTGAGTGCGAAGTGGGGGAAGTGTGTGACGTGAAAAACGAGAGAATAAAGACGTAAATTTGGAAGTGTTCGACGGTTTTCTTGGTTTACCCCCGAGGAGGAGAATGGTACAAATAATCCTGACGTTACATACAACAGTTGGCAACGAGTGGATGGTGGGGAGAGGTGCGGTGATTTCAAATTCCCTGAAATTGAAAAAATATATATATTGGCGATGGACCTGAAGCAATTCACCGATCAAACCACCGAACCACCTGGAGCAATTCACCCGCCTGTCTAACAGGGCCGATTTGCCGGCCAGGTTAGACAGGTGGGTAGCGTGTCCGCCTGCAAACCCAAAGGTCGCGGGTTCGAATCTCGCTCAGGGCATGGGTGTTTTTAATTGTGATGTAAAAGGTAAATGTAAGAGAGGAACTTATGGTCCTAATTTCGCCTGAACAATAAAGACAGCATTATTATTATCAAATGGCATGATCCTGATTTTGATTCCGAATAGGGTACTTGCAATATTCATTGGTTGTTCTACGATTTAAAGTTACCTTAACTGTGGCTTATCGAAAAAAAACAATTGTCAGCATACGTACAATGAAGTATCAGACGTGATATGGTGGAATTTTATCACAATAAATATTTCAAAATGTGCAATTTTCCACGAAATGATCTTTATTGTAATATTAAATGTACTTTATAAAACTCTATGTAGTAAATATTATTTTGTAGGAAATTGCACATTTTTAAATTGAAAGTAAATGTATGTCTTCTCTCGCTTAAGAGTCTCCCACACGTTTAAAAGTTGGTCACGGTTAATCTATTAGTTCCCTGATTGTTTTCAATTTTCAACCTACGCAAAAATCAAGTAAATGATTGAAAAATCTATCCAAGAGTGGTCGAAAATAGTCATAATGATGTGATGCAAGCTAAAACTAAAAATAAAATTAGAGAAAAAAAATGATGAAGCAATGGGATACACGTAGACTGAAGGAAACCGAACCATGAATGAAGTTTAGACAGGCAATAGAGTATAAGATATAAAACCATAGCAAAACACCAACAAAGGAAGACAAGTGGCAGTAACTCACAAAGGAAAGACAGAAAGTGATAGAAGAAAGTCAAGAGTAAGAAAGACAAGACTCCTGAACGAAATACTTAACCTTACGAAAGAGTGACTATAAAACAAAAGTTCCAGAACTGGAGATAGGTGACACCCTTACAAAATAATATAAATGAAATCAGTCCAAAGGCACGAAAGGTTGGGGTTTCATGGCTGAAAAACGAATGGCGAAGTATGGAAACCCTCATACAAGTTAAATTTGAAGTGAAATACAGAGCTGAAGGCAGCCAGTTCAATTATAAAGATGCAGCAGCAAATGCTAACCGGTAATTCTACCGGTTATTACTAGTTAACCAGGATTACCGCACAAATTCTATCAGGACATGGAGAATGCAAATCCCACCTCAAACGAAGGAATAGGGAAAACAATCGAACCGGAATGCACACCGAATGCAGAAAAGAAGAAGACACGATACTCCACATAATGACAACATGCCAAAAATACGAAAAATGGAGACTAAACATAATAAACGACATGCAGAATCCAACACTGGTCCCAACAGTAATAATAAAACACGGTACACGACAAAACAAAGTAAACGCACTAAAATAAATATTCGTCCAATAGAGAAGATGAAAGAAAAGAGCAGCAGAAAGAAGAAGAGCTCCCCGGCCGAAGAGGATGAAGAAAGAAGAAGGCACAAGTCTTCGCCCCCGAATAAGCGGCGAAGACTTGTGACCAAGAACCGCTGGAAACCTACGTATCAAAAGGAAAAAAAAGAACCAACTTATTCAGCATAATATGAGGGGTGAACATTTAAATGTAGGAACCCTCACCATTGCAATTGTGTCAGAAATTTCAATAAAGGAACGGCTGCGTGGAACCCTTTTAAGAAACTAAGCGCAGTCGGGCAAAGAGAGAGAATTGGAATGAGACTGGAATCCAGACTTTACATCTGATGCTATTCCAATTCTCTCTCCCTTTTTTTAAAAAATGATAACTGGGATGTGGAGGGAATTCTTGTTAAAGAAAAGATTAGGCGAATACGTGGAATATAAATGACAATGCAGTAAAAAGTAGCACTCTGTTCCACAGATTAAAATATTTATTTCGACGCGGTTGCTAGACCATCATCACTTATGTTTACTTGATGATGGCCTAGCAACCTAAACGTGACGAAATAAATATTTTAATCTGTGGAGCAGAGTGCCACTTTTTACTGCATTATAAATATGTACTTCCAGTATATCTCGCCGAACCAGTTTACTTGAATACGAGGAAGGAATATTTTTCAGAGACTTTTAAGTCGGACAATATTGTAAGCTCTTGGATTGATCGTTGAAAATTTTAACGGACCGAGCAGCCCTGAGATAAACCCTCTCGACTTCATGAATGGGGCTCCTTATATCGTACTCTGCAATATACCAAATGGGGTCTCACGAGATACTACCAGTACCGCTCTCTTTCACCTTTAAATCCTCCCAAATGCGTATGATGAAACATAATTTGCCTGTCCACAAGTTTTTCGTACGCATGGGTCCAATGGCAGGTTAGTAGCAATAGTTACTCACAGATTCTTGACCGAATCGACCAGAGGGAGTGCGAAAAAATTGAGTGGATATAATAGGTGCTCACAAAAGTGCTCCTTTCTCTTAAATAAATGAAAGATGGACCATTAATTAACACACGCAAAAAAAGAAAAATTACTCTATGAAATTATGGAAGCCAATTTCGATAAATAATTGTTCGGAGGACTCGCTTATACGCCGCGTCGTATAAGCGATGAATTCCGCATATTTTCTCAGAGTTTTAGATCAAAATTAAATTTTAAATACAACAGTTTTACAAGCGGTCGAACGTGACCTGAAGGTCCCAGCTGAAAAACGGATGAATATGCTCTCATTCCGTCTTTTTCTGTCGTCAATGCTGTGACATTCAGAAGCCAACGAGGGTGACAAAAACCAAGAAAAAAGGAAATTCGTAGAAATATACGAGGAAACAGGAACTAAAGGCACCTGGTTAGTATACCCGTATATGTCGCATCTCTTCATTTGGCATCGGAATCATACATTTTAGAGTATACTGGGGAAGGACTGCCGCTCCAAGGCAGAGTGATCTTGAAAGAGACCTCTCTCATTCTTTATTTGGCAGCGGAGAGAAATGCCGTCGGCCAGACTCCGTTTCCTCGCCTTATAAAATCGCACACACTGCGAAGAATTCCTATCGACTTGTAAGTATATAACAACGTAGCCTCTGCCGGTGATCATTCAAGCCATTGTAAATCCTAATGATTCATTCAAACCGAATTCATCTTGAACAGTATTGAAATGGATATGATATTTAAAATGACCATTTTCATGATAGAGAAATGGAGATATTTCGAAAGTGTGCTTAATCCCATAGTGTACCGTTCTGTTTTCCGAGGGCTCGAGTTTGAGTCTCTGGTTTGGAGATTTTATTGATTGGGTTAGTCGGCAAGCGCGCTACTCACCAGACAATCACGGCCAGAAATACGTCAGAATATTGCAAAATTCGACTCCAGGATCGCCCAAACGAATTTCTTCCGATTTATTAAAATCCCACGCACTGGAAATTCTCCAATCGTTCCGAATGGAGCACATGACCTTAGCTGTGGTTTGCTGCCACCACTACAAACATGCTGCCAAAATTCTATTAACTGACGAATGCTTGTAATTATTAATAAGTAACACAACACAACTCCAACGAATAATGTTATAAATCCATCAGACATGAAAATTCCGCACTAAAATTTTGACCATTACTTTTTCCTCATGATCGACTCAATTGATTTTTTAGTAAAATCCACACGATATTCACAAAATTATAAAAAAAACGCAATGCCAACGGGAACATCAATCAAGGAGATTATCTAATCCTTTCAAAGGAAAGAATAACTTTTCTCCTGGAATATTTAATTCAATACCTGCATTCCATTCGTAATAATTTCGTTTAAAAAAAGAATTTGAGTAGTGCCGCATAATCAGAAATGCTAAATAAGACTCCCACGGTTTAAATCACCTAAGATTAGTTCAAGGGCTGATGTTAGAGTTCACCTAGTGCCTACCACTCCCGACGAATTGTAAAAATTCACAAATCATGTCCAGGTGAGGACTGACATCTTCTCCCGATGACCCGCGCTTTCCCAGTAAGTTCTATACCCACCAGACAGGGTATAGCTGGAGGAGTCTATAGGTGTGAGCGGAGCTTTAACTCGGGACTGTGGTCCCTGTTCATTACCCCAACATTTTACCCACCTGGATTCCATAATATTTTAATGAACACAAGCCTAAGATGCTTTAGTGAAAGCTGAAGACACTTGGAAGCGTCTCTTATTTAAAACCCTCAAGTGCTGAAATAATCGCTGCGTCCCCATGCATACAATTATTCATATTTTTAAAGAGACGTTACGGACGAATTTGGCACGGGGAATGGAAAAGAAAAGGGTTTGTGTGAGTTTATCAGCTTATAGGTTTTGCGTCCTAGTTAATGTATTACCTTCTCATTTATTTATTCCTTTTCTTTTATCCCCTACCCGCAAAGACGTCACAGTGATCGATCAAAGGAGAAAAAAAAGAAAACTAATGCGGTTGTGGTGTGCCCTGACCATAATGAGCTCAGTGTGTATTTGCTTACCAATGAAGAAGTGAAACAATTCATTCGTTGCGTAGTCGAGGGCGGTGGTAAACTATAGCATTCCGCAATACCCCAAATACATGACGTAGGTCAATAAACCGTAAGGTCATTACTAAATCGTATCTTTGTGGGAAAACCCAGAAGCGTGCGTCGCTTGACGTAATTTTGCGGTTTGGTAGTCGGTGTATACGTAGCGTGTCTTTTCATGATATTAGACACGTCCAAAACGCCATGAGCTTCTGCGGGGGTAGCTCCTACCTATAACATATCTGAAGACAGTTTCCAAGCTCGACCGA
Source organism: Rhinocypha anisoptera (assembly GCA_011762765.2). NCBI lineage: Eukaryota > Metazoa > Arthropoda > Insecta > Odonata > Chlorocyphidae > Rhinocypha > Rhinocypha anisoptera. The sequence continues at coordinate 9,897 of WURS02034246.1, forward strand.
ATGTGCCATTGAGATTTTCTCAATGTAATTGATTAGACGTCGAAAACATGCCAATGCAATGTCGTTATTTAACACTTAAATGATCCTCAAATGGCGGAATAAGTAGTGGTAGTATGCGATAACACACAATTCGTACTCAATAGTAGTATGCACAGTGCGTATAACAATCATTTCCCAATTACGTAGCTAACATATGGAATATGATAAAATACTATTCGTACATATACTACCCGCGTTTACATCATATACTCATTGTCTATTTTTATTTTGTCTTGGATTAGAACTGTCTTTATAAAATTACTAATGGCACGTCATGTGCAGAGAAGTAAATGATAATGTTTAGCTTATCGGTGGATAATTAAAATTAAAATAACGACAAATATGTTTTCTTTTTTCTTAAGCAGGTGGCAGCGTAGTTTTCCAGTGAGTAGAGTGTTCATCCTCAGAACGAGGGGTCCTTGCGCAGAAGTGGTTGAACCTCCACGCGCCTCCAGTAAACCACGAGCTATCGTGAGCTTATCTGAACACCGAAGCATCCTGAGCAACCACGTATTACACAAGGAACTGGTGTCTACGCCTTGCACTACAAACACTATGTGGAACTTTTGAGGCGATTTCTAACTTCACGTAAAGGTCTTTGGATTGATTATTGTGGCTTAGAGATGGGCGATTCCGAGTTGATTCACTTGGAAATCGATTACTTTAATACAATTCCCGATTATTTTAAAACTATTATTGTGATCCGATTCTGATTCGATTCAATTCCTTTCTGATTCGATTCAGTTACGATCCGAATCGAATACGATTCCGATTTGAATACGATCCATCTTTAATTTCTGGCCGACAGGTGGCAGTAGCGGTACGATTCGCTGATTAGCAACCTTATTAATATTAAAGGAGCCATTTTTTTAAGAATCTGCCACTAATGCAAGGTTCACTTACGATTACGATTCGAATACGAATAAATTCGATTTTGATTTGGTCATAAACTAATTTTAATCCGATTCACATAATGCGATTCAAATCAATTTGTAGGATCCGTTTTTCAGGACGAATCGCTTAACACAATACGATTCGAATGGATTTCGTTGAATCGATTCAATCCTTGAAATTTTACCCATCTCTATTGTGGTCCACTCATCTAAGGATCGAATTTTTCAATTAGGATCAAAAATACATTTCATTGCTACCTGCGATTAAAAGAGACGATTTAGACTTTAATAACTTAGATCCTCTTGATAATTCCATAATATAGCCGCGACGGGCGTTGTCCAAGAGAATACTAGCAGGAAAAAATTGACGAAAATGTAATAGATAACCCGTATCGATTGAAGATAGTATTTTTTACGTTAGATTTTCTATACTTTATACGGATCGATGCTATATAGTTGTGAGTTTTTGACTTGAGAACATGAAAACACTCATTTGGAGGGATCGTTGGAATCAACTCTTTTACTCTCAACAAGTCGGATGCTCTTACCATCTGACATCTCAAGTGACACGGTAGCTCAGATGGTAAGAGTATCCGACATGTAATCGGAAGGTCCCGGGTTCGATTCCTGGTCGTGGCATATTTTTTCCGTGAAATATACTATTCCCT
>WURS02034257.1:0-11496 GCA_011762765.2 Rhinocypha anisoptera
CTCCTGCCCGTCTCCTCCTCCTCCTCCTGCCGCCTCCCCGTCCCGTTTCCCACCTCTTCACTTCTCTGCCTTTCGCCCCCTTACAGACGAGAGGGCCGAATAAAATTGCAGTTTCTTTATTTCGGGAGAGAGCGGTTCGCCCCGAAATGATCTCCCCCCTCCCTCCCCCCTTGCAAGGACACCCCTGTAAGGGTTGGCGATTACCTCCCTCCTTGAAATCTCTTTCTTTCGTCCATTACATTTTCGCTTTTTTTTGTAGCCTGCACTCCATTTGTTCTATGAAGTGATCTTTCTAGTGTATCCTTTCGTAGGTTCAGCTTTCCAGATGATATCTAATATCATTAACATAATGCGGATATGAACCGGGCTTATGCAATTCACTTTGCAATTTCTAGATTAGGCAATAGAATGGGTCAATCAATATAATTATAAAAATTCTGAGCAGCATTCTATATCGAAGTGGAACACTTCTTTTTGGCTTGTTTTACAAAAATATAGCATGGGAGTAAAACGGGAAAAAAGAGAAAGTGCGTTCTGCTTGCGAAAGACAGTGCGCACGTCGTGAACACATCGTGCGCGCACCCAGTGCATCGTGTGCACACATCGTGCGCGCACACATACGGCCTGCGGGGCTGCAAAGATTTGTGGAGTAAAACGGGAAAACAGCGAGACGGCGTGCACTGCGAGTAGCGTGTGCTCCGATTGCGTTTCAACTATTGCCTACAAACACTATATTAATTTTTATGTTTCATATGTATATATTGTTATATATATGGTAAAAATAATCCATTGCATCGAATGGTAAAATTAAACGATTAATTGATTACGTCAATAATAATTCTAAATTTACGCATATCTTTATATATAACCACAATATAAACGGTACTTTTCCATAATTTTGTAATTCGCCAAAGTTAGTGTTCCACTTCTGTCGGCAAGTCCCACTACTGCCACATTTTTACATATAACGCATCGAGATCTGTGAGTCTGTGAAAATTCGCGCGAATAATATTCTGTTTGCTCTTTCTCTTACATCATTCTTATAACCAAACAGCATAATGTTTTAATACATTATAGAATCTTTCTAAGGTGTTAATAAATGTGTAGATTCGACCTGGAGGCATTTGGGCTGACCATATTAGCAGTCTACTCACCGGGGAACTCGGATTTGATCGTGTTTGATTTTTGTTTCTAAAAATAGTAAAAATTATAGTTTAAAGATATAATAGATTTTATAACCGTTTTAATGTTCAATCTTCATGTATTCTATACTCAACTTTCATCACACATGGAATTAATGTTAAACCATATTAAAAGAGAAGAAAGCTTAAGGATACATCAGCACCACTACTGGATCCAATATCTATGATCTGAGGATCATAGATATTGTAACGGTTCCAGCAGCTTCATCAATGAGCATTTTTCAACTTTAAACATTTCTCGAGTTTGCAAGTAAATGTCTAATAAGGCCTAAAAAGGGCTGATGATAACGGATGGCATTTTTAAGTTTCCAATGCTATAATTCGTTTTCAGCTCTCCAAGCTGATATGACACCCACCATTTTCTACGTACTGTTGCAGTTATTTGCACCAAAATTTTACTATTTCCATTCTCCTTACTCCAATATAATCTGTATCATTAAACCATTCTTGGCTTACCGCGCGAGTTTTATCCCAATAAGATTCCTTCTAGTACAAGCGGCACGCCCCCTCAAGCGCCTGTCGCTGTGGGTTCCCACCCAGCGCGGTTTCAAGCTTGGCGCTAAGGTCCGAGAGCAGCGGGTGGGAACCCCGGAACAGGAGGCCCCGCTCTTGAGCCCACGAGTCAGAGGAGCACGGGGGCCTTAGAGGGCACCCGTAAATCTAGCCAGTGACCGCAAACCCCCAGGAGTCCGATCGCAATCCGACGGGTCCGAGTAACTCTGAGGGCACTCGTCGCCCCCTGGTACTCTGTGTTGGTCGAAATGCTTTGACAACGTTTGAAGAATGGCCGCCTTGGGTTGCTTTCGCACGCCCACTACCGCTCCTCAAGTCAGTCGTCACTTCCGGTACTTCGGGGTACTGCCCGTAACCCGCCACAGTTCTTCGTGACCGGGATTGCGTGAGTAAGCCCGAGGTTTCTGCAGGGGGGGAGCGATGCGGTCCTTACCCCCCCCCCCCCCCCGTTTATCTCTACATCTACATAATACCCTGCAAGCCGCCAAGGGCGTATGACAGGGGGTGAGCCACCACCATACATTCACATACACGCTCAATGCACATGATACAAGTCATGCTTTTCGCACAAAAAGAAGAAACTATTATGCAAAACCTAATACGAGAACTACAAAACATGCTGAACAATGTCAGACCGCTCACAACAAGCATGCATAACGACTAAAAAATGTCCTTACAAAGTACAAGGTCAAGACGAGGAACTACATTTTAAGTACAAGCAAGAAAATATACAGTAACTACCCTGATTGCTAACTCCGGACATGTGATTATATTTGTTGTGATCTCTAATTGTGCGAGGAAAAAATGACATTTTATATCTATCTGTTCGGCATTCTAACTCTCTGATTTATCCCGTGATTCAGTTCCTCTTGTCGCAATCGGGCACGTGAAGTAGTCATCGCCATGGGGGGCTTTCACGCCCACCCACTACATATCCTCGTTCGCCACCTACGTTGCCCAAGTGGGTCTTCTCCGGCCTCAGTTCTTCGTGGCCGGGATAAGGTAGGAGTCCCAAGAGCTCTTGCATGGCTGGCCGGGGTGGCCTCCACTCTATTTAACGGGAGGACCCGGTTTCAAGCACCGGTGAAGTCTCCTTAACACCTTCGGCTAAACCCAAGCTTTATGATTTTCTGAGTACCAACCTTCTACGGAAACCGCGGTAGACTATCGAGAAAAGACACAAAGATGCGAAAGTATTTTGTTGTAGATTTTAAAGGACATGAAAGGTTTTCGAGATTTGACAGTCATTTCATTTTGTCTCTTTCTTTTGAACTTTATAAGATAGGAGGTGTGTTAGACTCCTGGGAAAACATGCCTTTCGAAATATATTTCTAATAAATGCACTGTAAATACAGTGTAACTTTTGGGACAGGATTTTTTAGTACAAAAGCTAAAATCTCTTAATGGTCAAAGAAATTTTCTCGGTTGACTCTAGTTTTAGAATTTTTCCTTGATACCACATTTAGTGGTATCTCTTTGCCTGATATTTCAACTTTGTTTAGCGTTTTAATATGTTTAATGAGCTCCATAAAGGATTTCTTATTTTGCATCGTGATATAGTGCAGCAGAAAATTTCATTCCTCTCGTAGTTGATTGGAGAGGCCTTTACATCGTGTCTTTGACGTTGGTAAGAATTGAAAGACTTTGCTTTACACGTAATGATTAATTAGTACGACTAGCTTTACTTGAAAATGTTAGGGTTGTATTGAAATTAGTGGTGTTAATAAATCATTACGTGCAAAGCAAAATCTTTTAATTCTTATCAACCATTCATTTTTCTCGTTAAGTTTAGGGCGGGATAGTTTTTTTTTATTGGTCCCAGAAAGTTTCTCACCCTTCTATTCAACTACAGGTGTCGTTCCTACGTTTGCTGTGTGCTCCTGGAGAAACTATAAAAAATTTTCATTTTTCTTGTTTAGCTAGTTCGCTCTTTTCAAACAATCGGCATTTATAACTTGGAGAATGTGTCGCAATTCGGTTCTCTTGTTTCCTTTACTATCCTAATTGAGATTTTATATGCCAATTCTGTTAATATGTAATTTATTTACATTAGACCTAAATTGTTACACTTTTAAACAGAGTTATTGGACAAAGCCCTATTAAAGAGAGCCTATTATGTTATCGACATTCAAACGATGAGAAAATCTATCTCGGATTTGGAAAATTCTTGAGTGAATACGTATACTAGTAAATGGTCTTCTGATTAATCCAATACTGTAATGGAATGTCTGCAATACTCGTAAATGAAAAAATTATATATTAAATTAAATACTTATATAAAACAGTTTTCCTTTGAGTTAAATGATAATTGCCTAGACAGTAAGATAGATTGTTTTTATAAAAAGGGCGTAACTTTCCAAAAATTACTGGCAATGCGTTTTAAATAATAATGTAAAGACTCGAGCAAAGCTAAATCTGTGCGCAGGATAATATCACCATAAATATATACACCACCATAATATTCCTGTGGCTAATTCTCAAATTCAATATTTTTTATATAAAGAGATTTAACATTTCTATCGACTAATAAAGTATTTAAAATTATTTTTTTATTTTTCATCATGTAAAATGATTACATCTTTAAAGAAGAAAACATTCCTGTATTTTTGAGTTTGATAATATGGAAAAAATAAAATTAGATATATTTTTTGATAGAGTAAAAGAACCTGTCTTACTAAATGCGATGATTGCAGGGTATTATGTAGCCATATATTGGGCGTGTAATAGCTTTATTAACAAAATTCTTGGATATTATTTGTCATTTTACAGAAACCCCAGAAATGATGAGATACGCTAACTAATGGCATCCGTTCAAAATTCTGATGTGTGCCTGTGGAATACACAGTTAATTTATTAGTCTAGTGAATACTCGTGAATCTCTACTTGCATTGAATAGTTCAAGTTAAAACACAGATATAGAAATTCAAATCTTATGAATGTTATTATGTCGACGTATTAATGTGTGATGAGATCAGAAGAATGTTTCAACATGCTTGTGAAACTAAATTCTGATTTACACTCTTGTGCCTACCAGTGAAATAAAAAAAATCTTGAATATATGTTGACTTGATGTCAACATTCCTTCCTGAAAAATATTAGGAGAAGCGAGCTAATAAGAATATCTTTCTCCCTTTAGCTAATTTAGTGGTCAGGTTTTGTTATCAAACGATCGCATCCCTCCACTGGTATGGTCTGTTGCGTTGATCTCTACGTAACCTTTTGCAGGGAAAGCTTTCTAAGGCGTCATTTCCTCATAATTCGTACGGGCAGTAAACCCTGACGGAAGGCCTACTGAGAGACTAAGTCAGTTTCCTTAGAAGCCCTCAACGATATGAATACGCGGAAAATATAGATTCCCTTTTTATATGTGGAAGCGCTTTCAGCAAAAGTTATGAAAGGAATTAAAATAAATATTTCCTCTTAAGTTTTCTCTCAATGTTGAGTCATTTCTCAAAGACTTAAACTTCTTTTCCACCCCTTTTCTTTTTGTTATATATTAAATAAGTCTCAATTAGTTGTAAGGTAGATTCGAAGGGCAAAATTTTTATTTATTTTTATAAACCGAGATACTTAAATGATATTCTAAATTCTTAATATTTTTGCTATAATTGATATCGTTGATTAGTTTTTGTTAGCGTTAATTTGATGGCGTTTAGTGAGTTTTTATATCCTCCATTTTCTTCGATTCACCCAGTTTGTCACAACCATGCTCAATTATATATTTTGGGCTGAAAGAGTAAGCAAATATTTTAAAATAATTTATAGGCAATTAAAATTCCTCACATTTAAATAAATTTGATATTCTGATTGCACCGAAGACAAAAAGAAAGCTAGTTTGAGGTTTTAGAGATGTATTCATACATAGAAATTCATTGAGATAAATATAGCCATATATATTTATTATTTTATTATTATTATTGAGCATTACATTACTATAGAATTATTACGACACTTGAGGTTTATCCCACGTTGAAGATGTATCTAATTTTAGCAGCCAGAACCTGTAAATATGTATTGAAAAGATACTTCATGGATTAATTTTAAATAAATTTACCAATCCGTAAATCAATGGCGGAGTTTCTTTCGAATTTTATCACTTATATTGAAAAAATCCCCATTAGAATATTTTATGGAACAATCGTGTCTGAAAATATGAAAAATATATTCTTTTGAAGGAACAAAAAATAATCATTCGTATAAAATACGTCAGCATTTAAATGCCGAACAGGGAAAAACTCAAGAGATCCCCTTCGGTAATAACTAATAATTTCAGGGAAAGTAAAATAAAACTTTTATTTCAGTAAGATGCAAGCTGCGCAATATATTTTTTGAAACGAAATAATCTATTCCTTTGCAGGAACTTGCATTGAATAACCCGGTAATGACTTTTGATGCTACCTTAATTGGAATCAGTTCATTAGGACCGTTTGCCTACGTAGTCTAGCCTATTCTTGTGGTCGCTAGAAAGAATACTGTAACAACCATCCAGAGTAATTCCCAAAGGTAAACTTGGGCAATGAAAGATATTAATTTATACGATACGTGTCATATTTCAATGAATTTGCCATTCTGTCAGTTGATATACCCTTGCGCTTTCATGGTTGTTTCCCTTGGGGGAACTTTATTAGTAGATGCATCTGAGTGTAGTAATGATTATCTGAACTTCGTTTAAGGCATTTCAGTGTAGTTTCATTAAGGTCCATGTCTAGGTAGTAATATTACAATTGACAGTTTATCTAAATGAAAGATGTAAGTTTTGATCCGAATGGACACATGAATATCACCGGATAATTATCCACGATAAAAGCTATGCCAATATTTTTTTATCACGTAACTCTATATTTAAAAAAAACCTCAATGAAACTTAACTACGTTTTAAATACTTAGTCGGATACTTAAGAAATATTTTCAGTGCCACACTATACCCGATATTAATATCTATTTCCCATAAAAGAGTGAAAGTGACAAAAATATACTAACAAAAATAATCCTCCGGTTATTTCCTGAACTTTTGGAGGAAGTCCAGTACACCCGAAAACTTTTACAACGTTAAGAAAACTACCTAATTTAACCAACGTGGACTGTACGAAATATTTAGGTGTAATGATAACGAAAGATCTTTCATGGGGAAAACATGTTCGGGAAATTTGTGTAATGACAAATAGAAAGTTAGAATTCATCAAGAGGCTACTAGGAAAATGTAATGAGACAGTTAAGGAGCGCAGTTACTTTTCACAAGTTAGGCCTCATCTTGAGTATGCCTCGAGTATGTGTATGGGACCCTCATGAGACAGGATTAGTGTTGGAATTGGATCGAGTGCAGTTAAATTTGTGAAAGGTTGTTATGACCAACGCAGCAGTGTTACAAGCTTATTGGAAAAGTTAGGTTGGGAAAAGTTAGGTTGGGTAGCGAAGTTTGAAGTGCAGGTTAAATATTTTAGGTAGATTTCAGGAGGATCATTTCAACGATGACATCAGAAATATACTACAGGCACCGACATACTACGGAAGATTAGATCACGTACATAAAATCAGAGAGTTTGGATGCCGAACAGATAAATATAAAATGTCATTTTTTCCTCGCAAAATTACAGATCACAATAAATATAATCACATGTCCGGAGTTAGTAATCACGGTAGTAGGTGTATATATGTATATTTTGTTGCTTGTATTTAAAATGTAGTTCCTCCTCTTGACCTTGCACTTTGTAAGGACTTTTTTAGTTGTTATTTACGCTTGTTGTTAGCGGTCTGACATTGTCCAGCATGTTTTGTGGTTCTCGTATTGGGTTTTTCATGGTAGTTTCTTCTTTTTGTGCGTAATGCATGACTTGTACCATGTGCATTGAGAGTGCATGTAAATGTAATGTGGTGGCTCACCCACTGCCACACCCTTTGTGGCGGCTTGCAGGGTATTATGCAGATGTAGATTTAGATGCGCCTGATATCTTGGGGAGCATAAAACTATTCTCCTATAGCGGGGGTCGCGAACCTATGGCACGCGTGTCCAAAGTGGCACGCGCAGCATTTATTTCGACACGAGGAGTTGGGAGGGCGCTATGGCGCATTCCCACGGGAATTAATTATCACAAGAGTCGAATTAACGACTTGCAATTGAAATGACTGAACTGCAGACTTTGACGACTCATGTTTAGAGGAAAAGAAGATAAAACGCTGCAATTTCACAAAACAAAATATTTTATTCTTACGACCGCCGTTTCGCCGTTTCACGTGCTACATGGTGATGCACGACCTGATTACGTCGTGAAACCCTGGACGTAAGAATAAATTATTTTGCTTTTTGAAATTGCCGGTGTAACGTCAGAATTATTTGTGCCATTCTCCTCCTCGGGATTAAACAAAAAAAAACGCCTCACACTTCCAAATTTACGTCTTTATTCTCTCGTTTCTCACTTCAAAATCTCCCCCCCTCCCCCACTTCGCACTCAAAAGTCCCCTATATTCTTCCATTACAATCCCCGCTCTTACACAAATACCAAACAAAAACTGTCGAACAATCAACCATCCAAAATTCTACTTCACATCAACAACAGTGAAAAAATTGCCAGCACACAGCATCACAACAATAGTCCAGTAATAGACTAGAAGTTACACAGTGTTTTTCCTCAAGTTGAAAGAATTTCACATAGTTAAGCCGGAAACCAACTCTGACTTATATGTTCATTATTATTGTTTACTAGTGTCACCTATATATTAACTTTTTGTTTCCTATAAATTATTATAATTACATCTTATTTTACACTGTAGAAAAATGTGACTTATATAAATATACTGATGGAGATTTAGTTTTAAATTTCATTCATCTCGTCATCTTTTTTATGCACATTCATAAAGAATATAATAATTAATTGTGATACATTCAAAGTAAATGATTTTGATTATCATGTTAAAATAACTTTTTATTATGGAAAACATCCAACGCCTCTAGTGGACACACGCCGCTTTCTCAATCGATAGTTTGGCACGCAAGTCAAGAGTATACTGTCATTTCATAAACTTAGGCACCCATTCACTGGAAGGTTCGCCATCTCTGTGCTGTATAAATAATCTTCGCCCGTCCATCTAGTGTTATTTCGGCTAAACCATCCAAAGGTCACAATGTTGCGAGTAGACGCAGGAGGCCAGGGGCACGTGTCCACCGTGTTTGCTACCGTTGTTTCGATACCCGTTCGCTTGTTGAAAACGAGGAAAAACAAGCATCAATTGATTTGAAAGACATGACAACTTATCGTTCGAATTCCATCGCAATATCGCATGGGAAATCGATCAACGCCGGTGTTTTTCTTTTTTTAGAAATGCGCGGCCGAGTGTAGAGCCATATTCTGCATCTAAATTTATAGAGAATTTATATGTATCGTGTTAAAGTCGTATTAAAAATGTGAAATTTTTAAGTAAAGTCGCATTTCAAATGTAGAATGTCCACAAGAAAATATCTCATTTAAAAAGAAAAAAAAAATCCTTCCTGACTCAAAACTTGTGTATCGACTCCTTTTCAAAATATTTATGTCTCAAAAAGTGTCAAATTAAAAAAAAAACGCCAGTGTGAGTTCATATGGTTAAAATTAATCCACAGCAGTTAACTTATTTACATGAAAATGGGAAGAAAACAAATAATGAAAACTTTTATGAAACAATTCTGTGTTACTTGTTCTTCAAAGGAATACAAATTTAAAGGAAAAATCAAAGGAGGCGGGAAAAATTATGTTATGAGTTCGAAACTAGGAAATTAGTAAAACTTAATAAGCTCCACCTTTATTGCAGATAATGATGACCAAAGAAGTTTGAAGCAGAGAAGTTTCACCGTTGCAATTAGTTTCCAGTAGATTAGGTGGGGGAAAGGCGATACAATTTTTAAGTAGGTAAATTAATTTAATTAAAACCTGTAATAGTGGCTGCCAGTAATCAGTAGAAGTTAGAAAAATATTACGGTTTTCTGTATTATGTAAAGAAAATTTCCATAGGCCATAGGAGCCATATGTGTAAGCACATTTTACGAAGGAATACACATTGTAATACGGGTTTCTTTGAATAAAGAAAAGGAAAGAATTAAAAATCTGCATTATAAAGTCTCGTTTCATTAATAATTCTACCCTTAGATGGAGAAGGTAGGTTATAGGTAAAATGAAAGGTGGTTAATTTTCGATTGGTTGTATTGGAGAACGAGTGATGTTACTTTTTTGTCGGTTATCTCTTTTGTATATGTCTTGGTAAAAATTGAAAACAAATTTTGGTTAATGTGACAACCACTGAAATTTGAAAGCATTCCTTGGTGGGTGTATTGTTTCTTTGTCGAAGAGAGAGAGAGAGAAATAGTGATTCTGTATCAATATGGGTGGTGTTATCAGTGTTATCAAATCCCATTGGAAAGGCCAGTGCATGAATGGCTAACTCCCTCCTTGTTTCCATACGTAATACTCAGGGGGTTGTAATTAAACGACAAGGACTATTTTAAAAATTAAATGTTATATAAATATGTGTTACAAATTATAGTAATAGTTTCGATTACGCTTAGTAGGATTACGTTTTCGATGACATTATAGTAACATTTCGATTAACATGAGAAACAATCAAATTGAGATGAGACATTAACATGAGAATCAATCAATCAAATCAAATTTAAAAATATGGGCACAGATTTTTAAATTAATTCCATACCACGCACGCTAAATATCTACTGGGGCTTCGCAGAAAATTAGTATAATATTGAAATATTCGATAATTCTTTTAAAATACGGATTTTGAGTTATTTAAAGATAGGAAGATTACTTTTGAAACGTACCTCACAAAAAAATGCTGGAGGATAAACATTGGGGATTGAGTCTACATCAATATCCTTAATAAAGGAAATGATGACACTTTATCATATTATTTCTAATTTTCGTAAAAATAATACCAACCACAGTGATTAACCCGGAGGTTGGCATGTTACAAAGGAATACACATTTTAATACGAGTTTCTTTGAATAAAGAAAAGGAAAGAACTAAAAATCTGTATTAGATAATAGTGGTCACAATAATTGCTATTATTTCTCCGTCCCATGACGGAGTAAGAATTCACGTCATTTTTAGTATTTGCAATTGCAAGAGATAAGTTATATATATATTTTTTTTTCATTTTCCTTACTGACATTGAAAACAGACCTCCTAATTCCCCCTTCTCACATCATGCCGTTTTTTCCTTACATAAAAGACTTCAAAATACGTCATATGTAAACTGTAACCGGCTATGGTCATACCGTCAACCCCCCCTAAATGGCAATCCTTGTCCTCCCTACATATCCATCTCCCGACTTTCTTAATTATATCGTCGTCCTTAACTTACTCATTCACACTTTTTATTCTCTCCGGCCACTTTTCTTTCCTCCTTCTCGTGTCTCGACTAACAACTTCCTGCCTTTCTCCCGCCATGCGGAACATTTCTTCGACTTCTCCTCGGTTTCTTTCGACCAGCCACGGTCCTCCAACAGTAGCAAATGCTTCCCGCTAGCAGACTCTCCCATCTTCACCGTCCGTTCATTCATCGCCGCCGAGGGGTCAGCGATGCGCGCCTCGACGCCGGCCGTCGTCCGTCCTGAGGTAAAGTCGAATCGTTAGCGAACAAGCCCGTCTGGATCCGACCATCCCCCCCCCCCCCCCCCCCGCCCCCCCTTCCCTTCCCCCCCCCCTTCGCCCCCCCCCCCCCCCCCCCCCCCCCCCACTACCTTAAACCCCCGGGGCGGCCCCCCCCCCCCCCCCCCCCCCCCCCCCCCCCCCCCCCCCC
>WURS02034268.1:0-11496 GCA_011762765.2 Rhinocypha anisoptera
TATAACTTCTTTTTTGGCATGTTTAAAATGAAAAATTACATATAACCCCTACGTTAACAAACAAAAATAAACGCGCAAAACCGAGATAGTGGACCTAAACCTCAAGAGCTGGAAAATGGGATGACGTGACGCTTGTAGGGGAGACACGGTAGGGGAAGGAAGGAGCCCGGAGAGGGGGGTAGCCGAGGACAGATTAGGGATGCACGGAAATTTCCGCGCGGGAGCATTACAATACGACAGAACTTCTTCCGTTCCTCTTTTCCTCAAGTTTTGTTCTAGTCCAATAGATGTCACTGCGTAATTCCTTTTGTATTTTCCCAGCCCGTCTTCCTCCATTTTTCCGTTACCTGGGGGCCTTTATTTTAAACTTTTTACATGAAAGTGTACTGTTTCCCCCTTTCTTACCCCATTATTTGTTGCCCAACTGCATTTCATCTCTCCGTACTCACTCATTCTTCTCCTCTCTCTCCCATGCTCATATATGTTCCCTCTCCCCTACTCACGTAAACCTTGATCTGTGGACCAGCCAGGTACTATAGAGGAAGAGAATAGGATAGGGGTGTGGGGGTGACTCGAAGTCGTTCCACATTAGATTGGAATGAACGTGCTCTTGATACCGGGATGGTATTTTTTTTGGGCGTAGCAAAAATTTGTTTGCGCGATGCAGCAACAGACTAAGGAGCGATGGAAATATATCGGCGGAGACACTTTAAAAGAGGTCTCACGTGTCAGAGGGAAGGTGGTGAAGTGTTTGCCCCCGACGGATTGGATTGCCCTAGATCCTTTCATTCACGTCTGGCTCTCTTTTGCTCCTGTTGCTAATTTTTGTACTGTCGCATAGTAAAAGTCGTTCTTTCAGTGCGTAAAAATACTTACGAAGCGTCCCTGAAAAATCGATGATCAGATAAACTTAAGAGGATCAGAAACATAAGTAAAGAGGACAAAATATCTCTAATATTTTTTTTTCATTTATCTTAGTGAAAAGGTATGCAGGACAAATATATTTGTCTTTGGATTTTATAACGTCTAGTCGACAGTTTTGGTTTCTACTGATTCGCGTCGTTGCTCTCGTCTATCACGGGAAATCAATCCGATTTTTGTCTTCGAAATTTGTCCCGAGGAGTCGAGCGTCAATCTCTTGCTGCGAAAGAAACTCCAACATTACTCAGGATCTCTGGAAGAAGAGGCTCTTCACATGCCACGCCATTCTTTCAAAGGAGGAAATGCGTTCCTCGAATGTTCTTTGGTTCTTAAATTCGTTACGGGAGGCGTAGAGTCGAAGGCAATCCCGAATCCTTAAGAAATTTTTCACGTCTCTGGAATTGGATTTCTGCATGCTATTTCTTGAAATTTCTTTGGAAAAGATGAAGCGGAGTGTTGCGGAGTTATATTATAGTTCGCATTTTCACAAGCCTGAGAGTCGTCGTCCTGACGGTTCGATGATGGATAAACACGAGACCAATTGTGTAGTCGTTCCTGCAAATATTTCCGGTAATTTCAGATGATGACAAGAAATGATGGGATAAAATATGTCATAAGATTGTAAACGAAGTATGACATTCGATTTATCAGAATTTTTATGTCACTCAGCAGCTTTTTTGAGAGGCAAAATTTGATTATTAAAATTAGAGTAAAAGAAATAATAATTTTAAATAAAATTCGACTTCATTGATTCCACCCCGCTCGACTAAAAAAATGAGTGATAAAAAAACTTTCCTCCTGTTGCAGAAATTAATACCTGGAGAGTTTGTCTATTGTCTATTATGTCTTTTGTTGACTATTTTAATTTAGGCAATTCATTGACCATGTACACAGTTATACAGGAATATGGAAATTTCAGTTGCTTTTGAGTAGTCGAGTTACATATATACGTTCATACATACAAATATAAATGTTAAGAAAAATCTGAAATATTTTATAGTTGTATTCAAGGGTGACTAATGTGTCCTGTTCTGTCGAAAAATATGTACCTTCTTGCTTCAATGTGTTCGTCCCATTTAACGCAAGTGAATCAAAAGGAACAGTTACTGGCACTACTTGGTGAGATTTCTCCATCTTAAAGTATCAGGTCATACTCTAACATCACGCAAGTGAAAAAGTTACATTTCTTGAGCCATGCATTGGACAAATTGTGTATCACCACTAATGTTGGAATTATCCAGAATTCATGATGATGAAAGGATTAGTCTTTATTGATCTAGATTATTAACGCCTGTTTTTCTCTCAATTGTCATATCCATAAAGAACTATTAGTAATTTATTATAAATTTAATATTGTGCCTACTCTCCTTATTTACAAGCGTAAATTCTTATAAATAATTAAGATTCTCTTTTCTCACTGTGCATAAAACGTCTTTTATTCAACATCACTGTCACTTAAATAAATGTAAAAATGTTGTAGAAATATTAATTTTTTTGGAAGGATAAGAAGGAACAAGGAATTTAAGGTTAAGATAAAAAATTAACCTGACAAGTGGACATGCAGTAAGTTATAAAAATCTACTTTGGTTCACGTATAAATTTAATGTGTGCTTTCTTAGTCATTGGAGTTCTAGTATGTCGTTTTAGAAGGGTTTATTTAGCTGCTATCCAGTTTCCTCGTTGTTTTTATCCTCATGGAGGAATCCGCCAATCAAGGAAATAGACATCCTCCGATTTAATAGATATTACTCAACCAGGAGTCGAAACAAGGGCTCGGGTTTACGGGCAAGATACGGGTACCCGTATCTCCATGACGAGGGAATACTCGTTCAGTTACATTGTCTCTGTCTGTCGGTTGAAATGGGCCATTCGAATGTTTGGCCTCAGCGGGTGTTACAGGCATAAAGGTCATTCGGCCTCATGCGGGTGCTCCCTCCGGAATTAGGAGAATATAATATTAAGTTACATAGCCATGCCGATGTAATTGATGTGGCTGACGTTGTGATGGGGTAATAGGTCCATAGCCTCTACTATTGCTGTCCGCGACAATACCACCGGATATGGTATTTGGTAATTACGGGTCTTTAACTGCACCTTAGAATAGCTTTTTTTGTCTCACACAATTTTTTTTACAGTACCTGTCACTTTATTGGTGCTGCAGGTATTTCCATTCAGGTTAGTGAAGGTATTCCGTATAATGTGTGTATGTATGCGTGCTTCTGTTCTTAACGATCATCGTCTCATACGCTTATCCTACTCATGGAGTCTAGTTTTCAGCGGAGGATAGCACCCCGTGTTTAAGCATCAGGAAATTCTCCTCGCTCCCTTGTCAGTATTTGAAGTACCCCTGGGGGTTTAACCCCAGTTATATTAGGGGAGAAGTTATATATTTTTGTACCCAGATCCACCTCGAATTTACATTTAACTTTTGAATATTAGCGCGAAGTTAAAACATGTTTTAAGAATTATAACTTAATATTCGACTACTGTACCATAAAAATGCGGAGTTCTTAGATTGATTAATCTATCTGGGGGAGAATACCTGTATTTGAAACAGTTATTGACTGTTTTTTTATTTTACCAAGATTATTATTGTAGTTTCGCTAGACAGTATTACATGATTCATTGATCCCCTCAACTTTAACACGACACTTAAATAAATCCCAGGACTTTAAGCGAATTCTCATTTCAGAAGAGTTATAATTTCGTAATATCTCCACGTTTTTTATTCAAGGACTCCCCGTCCTCCACGTGCTGTTCACACCTCGCCCTTGCCCTCCCCGCCTTCCTAAAGTCTCTCAAAAGTTAGTTTGTCTCGATCGAAGAAGAGTTTTCCGACTTGAAAAGGAAAGTTTGAAATAAACTTATAGTTTCACCAAACGGCTAGCCTCCCTGGAGTGAAAAAATAAGCAAACGCGTGTTGCAAGACACATGCCATAAGTGGAAACTTCTACAACAGGAAAATTAGTCATGCGACAATCTTTGCCTTTCTCTCTCTCTTTCTCACTCTATTTCTCTCTATCTGTTTCTCTCTTTCTATCTCTCTCTTTCACTCATTAACTTTCTCTCTCTGTCATACTCACTTTCTCTCCCTGTTTGTTCTTCGAGGAGGTTGATAGCTAATTTAATTTTTCATTGCGGTTAATCCCGGTTGAATCAAAAAATTCATAATAATCGGGAAAGTAATGGAATAAGGAAGTTAAAATTACATTCATTTATACTGAGCAATATACTATGTAATGCACTGATCCAATGATAACAATGAGGCGCTGGTGACACATGTACAGTAATCGTTTATAACTTTATAGAATACGATTTGTACTCCGATATCCATATACAAAATGAACTGTTTGCATTAACGTTTTCGCCAATATTTTGATATAGTATCCATATTAATTATACATACACTGTAAAAGCGTCGTATACAAAGTATGCGTATAAAACTTTAGTTTGTAGGTAATAAGAGAAACTATATGTGGAGGCGACAATTTTTTCAATGCTCCGCATTATGAATATAAAATTGAAACTGTACAGCACATCCACGTCTTAAGAGGAAGACAATCAACAACGTGGCGCAACAATGGAATATTGCTGCATGGAAAAGGAAGTTAGCATCGCTGCCCACATAAAGCGGAGGAGGGGAGTTTGTAGTGGGGAGGAAGGGCAGTGAAAGGAAAGATGGCAGGGGTCTAACTCCACGGTCGAATTTTTCACTGTCGCGCGCCAGGCGCTCGCGTTCAGGAGAGAACTCCAAGGCGGGTGGGAATGTTTCTCCATGAAAAAAAGCCTTTTTGAGCGCTCCTAATGCGTTTATATATTTGCATTAAGCGTAGCGACTCCATAACCCACGTTCCCCACCGCAATCACCTGCTGACATCCCTGAACTTACATGTGTTTGACGTTGGAAATCGCCTGAGAGATTTCTCTACGCCCTTTCTCCCCGCCCTCTCGTTCCCTTCACTCGCGTCTTGATTCTCTCAAGGAGCCTATCTCCGCAAAAGAGATCGTCCTAGTTCATTTCCGGAATAATCATTGGCCGAAAAGCTTCCGTCAAGAGTAGTCAATTTAAATCGCTTCTCATGGACGTGTTGGTTGACAACATTTACGACTCCCGTGAAAATTTTCACTGTCATTTGGATGGGATAACTCCAAATATTGTTAGAATGGCATATTGATTTAAAAAGCTCCTCGTAAAAAGAAACGATCTTAACGAAGGAAACGAAGGGGCACATGGAAATTCGATTATATCATTTACTCGATAAATTGTTTCAGTTGTTCGAGAGAAAGGGCCTTTTTAGCTCCACGGCACAGCCATTAAAATTATCTTCTCGAGTTCCCCTGGTAAACGTCGTCGGTTTCCCTTTTATTATTGATTGACACATTAAAAGTTATTAGCGCGGTTTTGTTTCGAGTGGGCTTCGATCTTTTGCTTATGACGCAGTGGGTGACATTTTAACTCTTGATCGTTCCATTGATCGTGGAGAAATGAAAGTCAGAATTTAGAATGGAATCGTTTTTGAACCTTTATCCGCAGCTTAATTGGTTACATACATTTATTTTTGATTCATTTTGATAAATATTATCGTGTTTTGATTGTTCATATGTGTTATAGTTTTATCTGTTTAATTAATAGCAAAGGAAAACACGCAGAACTTATAACTTAAACAACCACGGCATTCAACCTTAAAGTCAGTTTCACAAGTGAGGGGGATAGAGGTCACCTGGCACTAAATCTAACAAAACGGCGTTAGAAAATCACTCATCTTGGGCTTATAGCTGAAGCTGTCCAGAGGTGTCGCCTGATCTTGAACCCGGGGATTGTAGCCGATTGAAAATCTATGATTTTCAAAGGAAAACTCGTTTAATTAAGGTGTCCATCCACTACAGATAATGTGTCAGATGCATTGCAAAAAGTACCTATTTTCTTTTATTAACAGCACAATTTATTTAGTCTTCTATCTGAAATTCGATACTTTCTATGTGCCGTGGTTATAGATATTTTTATTATCTTGCGTTTGGCTAACAGGTTAATCCTAAAGGATATAGTGCTTTCCCAGCATATTGTGTGCGTAAAGTTCTCTCGGTTTTCCCTCAAGGTCACGTAATTTAAGACCGACATTTTGACGACCGACTCTGCCTTCGTCTTCAGGGAGTTGACCCGTGCATCAACACCCTGAAGACGATGGCAGACTCGGCAGTCGAAACATCGTTAATTTACCTGACCCGTTGGGAAACCCAAGAGAACTTCACGCAGGTTATCCTATAATATATCGTATGCTGTAGTATATCCTTATGAAAGGAATTATTTTTCAAGGTTTAAATAAAAATTCAGTATTAATGGACGACTGCAGAGCCTGAAATCATGACAAAATATACTAAATGTTGCAATTCATTAGAGAATAAAAAATATTAATATTTTAGGGTAAAATTTCTACTAAAAAGCATAAATATGTTAGAAGACAAACCGTTTCGGGCGTAACCTTTTTAAATTCTTTTGAGGGGGTTTCTTAAATTAAAAAACTGCAATTCCTACTGCTATTTAGGGTATTTTAGAAAATATTTGGCGCTGACCAAATCGAAAGACCTTGTACCAACTAAATATTTCAGGATTGTAAAACCTATAACCTGTTATCAAGACCATAGTCACAATGGGCCATAGTCATGAGCCATGTTCAAGAAGTCTAGGACTAATGGAAATTATCCGATTCATGTTTATCTTTGCATTGTCCTTAATGACTTGAACATGTGGAATCTGAAACAATTTGAAGTCATTTATTAAAATAGTGAAATAATTTTTAGTCCATTATTCCTCGGTAGTAACTTTACGGTACGAGTTTACGTCATATTTATTCAAAAGTCTCTGTGGAATAACCCACCACTATTGTTAAAAAAACTTAATTTTCTATTAATAGATCATAAACGTCATTCGGATATTTATTATTAATTCCTCTATTTAAGAAAAACGTTTAAAACTAGGAACTCTCAGACTGTTCGAATTTCACCCCGACCTTTTAGTGCCTATTGATTCTATTCGCACTCCCTGCTATGATTATGTATTTACCAAAATTATTACGTATCACGTTTGACGTTAATATGCAACGGCCCCAGAAACTTGCTACCAATGATTTTTTGCGTTTTTGACAACAGTTTAACGTTAAATATTAACAGTTTAAGTTTAACGTCACTTGATTCGTTTACCACGGAAGTGGTGGCGTTCGCATGAAAAAATGACTTTGACTAGAAACCAAAAAGAGACGTATAGAGTGATAAAGTTGATCATAGCTATGTAATAAAGTCATGAGATTCAAAAGTTTGAATTCGATAGAACAATCTGTGCGTGTAACTTTTGTCAAATCGCATAATTGTGATGTCGCCCTATGATATCATCTGCGTAACTGATTAATCCAAGTGGCGTAACTGGAATCAGTCGACAAGAGATATTAAACCCCGATTACTGCTCGTAAATAACTGTTAATTAATTCGTAAACTACGAAAATCTCAATTAAGGACTTCTTAAGGTATCCATTCTTTTAAAATCAATGCATTGGGTAGCGTTCTCATTGGCGAATTAAAGATTATTTATTTAATAAGAAATGTGTAATTCCACGCTCATTGCAAGGATCACTATGAATAATGCGACAGTATTCAAGCCAAATGATTGGTTTTATTGGTTAGGATAGAGCTCACCTAGTAGTTACTAAGCCCATAAGTGTGTGAAAAATCACACGTCGAAGTAATATATAAATGGGGATCAGTTCATTTTTCCTTTGACACCTACGGTTTCTCAACAAATCCCGCAACTTGCGTTTAACCGTTCACGTCATTTTGTCGTGAAGGACAGGGAAAGAGAATCTTTCAGTGAAAAATATTCTTCTTCCTATCATTCCAGAATGTTAATTTTCGTCCCGTAGCCCCATATAAGGGAGCTCTTATTTCATGGCATCTGTAAGCCTTGGCCGTCCCTTGCGTTCTCTGGCGGAATTCATGGAGCGGCCAAAACCACGAAAGGAACAATCACGGACAAAACGAATGAAAAGAGTAGATCCGAAGAAAACATTCATCTGTTGAAAGTGGCGGGGGAATGCTGATTTTGTTTTCCTTTGCAAAAGCGCGAATCAAATATTTGACACAAAATTTTCCCGAAGGGTCCTTCCTGCTCGATTTCGAAAAAGTGATTGAAACCGTCGTGCTTAGCAGTGGTAGTTGTAGAGAAGGGTACTTTCGATCAAGGAGTCCCGCTGATTTCAGGAGTCGCCTCGTTACTCGCTCTCCTTCCCTCACTCCATTTTCTCGATGATCACCCACATCTCTCTCTCTCTCTTCTTCCCTTTTCTCTCGTCTTCCCCCTCCTTCCCCTCAACTTTCCCTCTCTCTCGCTTTTTAGCTATTCCAACACTTCTCCCCCTGGTGTTAAAACTTCTCCTCCCACCTCTACTTCTCTTCCCTCTCATCACAAGCTCTGCCTTCCCTCTGTTCTCCCTCAACCTCTTCTGTCCCATTCTCCCTCCTATTCTATCACCTCCTATATCCCCCCCCCCTATCCATCCTCTTTCTCTCCCCTACTCCCTCCCTTTCTTTCCTCCTCTTCCTCCCGTATTTTCTCCCGTCCTCCTCTTTCCCCCTTTTCCCCCATCGCCATCACTCCCTAGTTCAGCCTCCCACCTTCTCTTCCCCCTCCCCCTCTTCCAGCGACTTCCCATTTTATCCCCCATATTCTCCAACCATCCACGCACCCCCGCTTTCCCATCTCCTTTCTTCCCTTCTCTCCCCCACACCTCCCTTCTCCACCTAGCCTTCCCTTCTCCCCCACACCTCCCTTCTCCACCTCGCCTTCCCTTCTCCCCACTCCCTCCATTCTATCCATCGCACCCCATCATTTCCTCTTCCCCCTCTTATACCCCTCCCACTCACCCTTCATCCAATCCCCCTCATCCCTCCCCTCCCCTGTCCCACGCTGTAATTACCGCCTGGATAATTGAACGGGACGATGAAAAGTTGTTCCCTTGCCGGGATTGCGTATCCCGCGGACGTGTGTTTGTGCACGGCGCGGTAGTGTGGAGTGATGATGACGAGATGGCCACGGCACGTCGGGCGGCCCGCTCCGCCACGACCCGCGCGTGATTGGGGTCGCGTGCCGCAGAGGCGTGAGTCCACAAGTGAGAGTGAGGCCGCTGTTGTGGGGGCGGGGGAAGAGGCAATGCGAGCACGGTTCTTGTGGCGTGGTGGACCGTGCGGGCGATTGGCACGGGCGTGTGTGTCGTTCGGGGGCGTGGCGTCGGTAGGCACCCCCCTCCCCCCCCCTTTCTCGCTCTCTCTCTCTCTCTCTCGGGAGACTGGACGGGATTGAGGGAAGTGGACGAGTGTGACCGGGAGGCAATTGGGACCGAGGGAATGAATGACTGGTTTGTTTCATCCACCATGTTTCATCCTTTCGGATTTCGAGGGGGTGTGGGCGTTTGGATTTGGCTCCGTTCATGGAGGGGGGGGGGATTGGAAAGGTGAAAGGGAACCCGAGTTGTCCCTTGATTCCCTCCGTCACAGAGTGCGGCGACCCGTGGCCAAATTAGCCTTTTCAGTTTCGATGGCAAATGGCACGGAATCCGGACTTCATAGATCACCCATTTCTCGATTCCAACCTGTGAGTTGCAGAATTTATTTATTTTTTCAATCGCCCACAAACAGCACAAATAGGCCAATTACAGTGGGAACTATAACATTTTTAATAACAAGAACGGAACACACATCCATGCCGTAGTTGGAGATTGAAAAATCCATCTAGTCGGGATTCGAACCCGCGACCTCCGGGTTGGCAGTTGAGAACGTTACCCCTCTGCCAACGAGGCCGGTAAATTTAATCTTAGTACGGACTGAGATGACTAAATTGTGTGGCAAAATGACTAAAATGATGTGGAAAAAATTTGTTTTACGTATAGTACTAAATTGCGTAACTAAAAAATGAGTGGAGTACATAATACACTATTAATAAGATATTACGATATTCCTGAAGATACATGGCCTTGATAACTGAATATTATATAGGAATTAACTTTGCGGAAATTGGTCAAACTAAATTTGGTTGTAAGGGTGTTAGGATAACACCAAAAATACACAAATGAATTCCGTTAGAACTTTCGGAAATATAATTAGGGTGCGCCGTTGGAGGTGGCGGCGGCCAATTGGGGAGAGAGCTTAATGTAGACACCTGGGGTCAAGGCCCGGTGGCGCCTCTGAACTCCTCCATCTGGAGCCCTGCCGGAGTCACATTTTGAGCCTCAGATCTTCGTGGGAAACCAAACAGCGAAAGCAACTGGCCTCTCCTTATATTACCCTTATGTGTGAATATTTTTACACCGGTGGACTAAATTCTGGGTAATCTCCATACCCTCACCTGTCGTACCGAACTTGTGGTCAAAGATTAGTTTTTGTTCACGGTTGTAATAACAATACTGAATGTGTATTTGCAGTTTTTTCGGTGAGTTAAATTAAATTTATAAAATAAATAAATATATATAACTGCGTGTGTGTTTATAAATCAGCCTAGCAAAAATTTGTTTTCGTCCTTTTATGCATGATCATCCCTTTTCTTATTGCCTACTATTATTTGGTGTGCATTTATAAAAGAGAGATAAAATTTGGGGTGATGATTGGGAGGAGCGCGCGTGGATATCAAAAGGGACGTAGTGATGGAAAGCAGAGAAGAATATTATATAATCCGGTGAGCGGGGATTGGTATGAAGGGGTTGATTGTGTACGGTTTGAATTGCGAAAGATGGATTAATTCAAACGATGTGTGCCGGACGAGGAACTGGACGAGTTATTGGAATTACTGTGTGTCAAATGCCCCCCACCAACTCCATCTCTCTCTCCCTTTTTCCGTCCTCCTCATACCCTCTCTCTCTCTCTCTCTCACCCCCCTCCCATTCTGCCAATCTCATCCTCCCTCTCTCCCTCCCTCACTCTCCTCCTCTCATTCTGTCTCTCTCTTTCTCTCTCCCCCCTCTCATTCTGTCTCTCTTTTTCTCTCTCCCCCCTCCCATTCTGTCAATCTCATCCTCCCTCCCTCCCTCACTGTCCCCCTCTCATTCTGCCTCTCTATCTCACTCTCCCTCTCGCTTTCTCCCTCTCTCCCTCTCACTTTCCCTCCACCTCTCTCGATTTCCCGCTCTCTCCATCTTGTTTTCCCTCTCTTTCTCTCTCTCTCGCGTTCCCTCTCCCTCCCTTTCCCTCTTTTTTCCTCTCATTTTCTCCCACTTCCTTCTATTTCTACACACCCCTCCCTCTCTCTCTTTCTACATTATCACCATTGTTATTTTTTTCCCGTTAGGGATAAAATAATTAAATCGGGGGGGGGGGGAATAAAATCTCTCCGATCCCTGCGTGATTGTGGACAAACAAAAGCGAGACGAGTGAGAGAGTGGGAAAAAGGGGAGAGTACCCGGAGGACGGAGTTCCGTTTTCAGTTTTTTTTTCTAAAAGGGTTACATTTTGATTCGAGGATACCGCAGAATTAGCGAATGGATGGATTTTATTTTTCCAGGATCGCTTTGAGCGTTGGTGGAGGTGGTTGATGTCGAC
>WURS02034279.1:0-11495 GCA_011762765.2 Rhinocypha anisoptera
AATAAGAATTAAAAACAAGACACATTCGAAAAAAGAGAGTAAAATATAAGGCAAGAACCTGTGGATTTTTGCTCCTAAAATCAGATATATCCATTGCAGAAAGGTTGGATTTTAAAATTCATTTTTCCGCAGCACAATCAGAGATCAAATTTTAGTAGGTCATAGGTTTGATTTGGAACTGAAGTGTACATAATTTATTTTCATGCTGCATGTTTTCTTTCTTTTTCCTTATTATACATCAAACGTTATTGAATTTGTTGCCGCATGATATGTTTAATCTTTAGTCTGGCATACCCTGTGATGGTTCCCTCCCACACGCCATTGCGTAGGCTTGGAGGGTATTACGTAGACATATTAAAGACGCTGAATTCCTGTTCTAGGAAAATTTCTCACTGGTTCTACGGTAGCGTGCGAGTGTTCCGACCTCATAAATAAAAAATAAATACGCCATTTCAGAAACGGAATAAAGAAAGTATGAAAAAATTTTCTCATTCTCGTGCAGATTATTAACCACATAAGGATTGTCCTGAAAATTTGTGATTATGAGTTTTAATTTTTCTGAAAGTAAATGCAAAATTTAAAACGAAAAATATTTGATACATGCAATCGATAATAGTAGGAAGAGTTTGGGGTTGCTGTCGTTGAGAAAAGGCACGAAACAGTTCATAGAATTTGTTTAAATATTCATGAAATAATTATCTATAGTGTACACCTTCAATTTTACGATTTCAATTTTAGATTTTCTTTTAAAACTATTAAACGAATCAATCACATATTAACATGAAAATCTTTATTTTCCATTGACATTGTATGGAGAATATAAATCTGTTCGCGGATAAGAGAAATTATTTTATGCCTTTTAGACCGGTTAGAAAACATCTTTTTTATTTTTTTATAATATTTTATCATAATTTCTTTAATCACTACTTAACTTACTGCAAACTTATCATAGTAAATATGATCAAGATTCTGACAGAGATAATAAAGGTTATATGAAGTTCCATTGGGGGATAGACCGATTATTAGTGGTATGAAGGTCTTGCCAGTGGAGGAGGAGGAGATTTATAATTTTTAATTTTCAGTTGACTCGCACACTACTTCATTTCTCACTTTCTCTCTCTCTCTCTCTCTCTCTCTGGAATCTTCTCACCTCCATCAATCTCTCTCTCCATATTTCTCTCCATTTTCTCTCGTTCTCTCTTCCGAACTAGCTGTCTACCAACTCTCTTACTTCCCCTTTGTTCCCCCCTAAATAACCCCTCTCCCACCCTCTCTCTCGAATCCATGCTTTCACCCTCTTTCCCCCACATCTACATCTTTTCTCTCTATTTTTCATCCTCATCCTTCCTCTCTCTAAGTCTACCTCACACCCGTCCCACACAATCATTCTCACCCTCTTTCATTCTAGCTCCCTCACTCTCTCTTCGTCTCGCTACCTCCTCTACTTCCCCCCTCTCTGACAGTCTCTCTCCAAGGCTGTCTACCTCCCAAGCTTTGCTCTCTCTTCCCCTTTGCACCTACCCCTTTTTCTCCCCATCCTATCTCCCCCCCTCCATCCCCTATCACCTGCTTCTACCCTCTCACCCTCACTCAAGCACCTTTCTCCATCGCCCGATCTCTCTCTCTCACCTTCATCCTTTCTCTCTCGTACATCTTCATCATTTCTCTCTCTTTCTACCTCTCCTCCGTCTCATAAACTCACTCCTACCCCATCTTCTTCTCGCTCCCTCTCTCTCCGGGTCTCTCTACTCCTCTTTCTACCCCCTCTCTTCCCCCTTCTCTGTCGCTCTCTCTATCCCAGCCTGTCTGTCTCCCGACTCTCTCTCATCCCCTTTGTTCCCACCCCTCTCTCTATTACCCCCATTTTCACTCTCTCTCGTCTGACCCTCTCTCCCTCCCTCTAACGCCTTCTCTATCGCCCGATCTCTCTCTCCATCATCTTCACCCTTTCTCTCTCCAAGTCTGCGTATCTCGCCTCCCCTTCCAACTCCCTCTCTCTCCATCCTTTATCTCACCATTCTCACGGTCACCCCCTTACTCTCTCCGTTATTCTTTCTTCCAATTTTTTCTCTTATCCACTCTTTTCCCTCCATTTCTAATTGTCAAACGATATTAACCTGCTTATTATCAGTTGATCCATTTAAAAATGAAAATCGTATAACTATCATTTATGAGTAGATTACATTCAATCACGACAAATAATAAAAAATTTAATCCGGTCTATGCCCACCTTTGCGTTTCTCTCTGCGCACGCCAACACTATCGCATTTTTCCCTACCCTTAATCGTCCCAACAACGAGCCGCTCACCCTTTTCCTCCCCTATTGAATATATATATATATAAAATTCTAAATATATATATATATATAACTATATATATACGTGGGGACGTTTTTCGCAGGGAGAGCATCCCCGCAAAGTCGCGATTTCTCATGATCTGAGGGGTGAAATGGCACACCTTTAACTTCTCTCCTCCTTCCCCCCGGGCGGGATTTGAACCCGTGGCCGTCCCTCCGAACGATAGGGGGCACCGCGCCTCAACTACAACATCCCGTCTCTGACTCTCCTCCCGCTTTCCCTGGGGACGCATTTTTTCTGTATTGGATACAGAAGAAAGTGTGAATACCTTCGGGGCGTCCTACGTCTTATAATCAGTATAGGTAGCGAGAGCCGTCACAGTAATATGATTCGCCGCTACCGATCGCCGAATATCGCACATGCAGTAACCGACTGTTATCAAGTGAAATTGAACTACAATGAAATTAACTCTGGAATAGGACTAGAAGTCATGCCGAAGAACTTATGCGAGAGGCCCAGCAATCCAGGCTACATGAAATAGTAACGAGAAGGGAAGTCAAAACTTCCATTCATGCACATCATCTACGATACATTGACGATTCCATTGGTCCCCAAAATGTACTTTAGTTATAAACTTCCTTTTCGGCTGAATTTAGCACATATTATGCTAGTATTGAAAATTTATCAAGTATTTAAGGTTACTTTTTGTTTTGTATTCATCCAAATGAATTAATCCCATCATCCAATAATTTCGTGATTAATGTTACGTTTTCCTTATCGTCTACTTCGTTTCTTGATAAAATTATTTATTGAGTCTTATTTTATATTTTATTAAGTACTTGCAGTACTTATTTAACCTTCATCGCCATATAAAATTTTGTCTTTGGTAAAATATTATTATACTTTAATTTTATCACACTATCACATCATGCTTAAGATCAATTTTCGTTTTAAACCTGGCATTCTTTCGTTGAACAACCGTAAAATATGATTATACAGTTGCTGCTGACCTTTATGGAAACGATGTTACGTTTAATACTGCAAAGAAGATCCATGCATTCAGGAAATGTATCTACTGTAGGTTTATCACCTCGTCAAAATTTGGTAGTAATACTACCATCAGAGGCGATTAAAATGTAGTTTTCAAAATATTCAACATAACTGCTTATTTGAATAGAACTGACACGCTATTATGTTGAATTGTAAGCATTCGTTCAATGAAATAACACATTTAAAGGAAAAAATTGTTACTTTAAGAACATATCTTCATAAATAAAAAATTATTTCTTGTTAAATTATTATTATCCATCCCGGATAGAAAATTGAATATACACTTCAGACTGTTTTAAATGACGCAGTGACCCACATTTAAATTTATCTAACTTTCGCTCAAGTTTTGAGGAACTACATTTCAGATGTGCCTACAATATTAAGCTTAAATTAAAAGATGTACAATGGTTAATTTATTTTTCTAAATAAACGAAAAAGCCATTTAATCGAGGGGTAGTTCTAGCGATCATATCTAAGGATAAATCACATCCAACTTTTCTATGAGTAGTGCATTGAATTCAATAGCGCTCATTGAATTACCGTTTCCGGACAAAATAACCTCAGTCAGATGAAGGATGGAAATAAAATTGTTATTGCCGCGAATTATTTTCATCCATTCAATTGACTGCGTCGATTGCGTCCAACACATTCATTCTCCTCTGTGACCACGATCGATGCATAATTATCCTGCCAACCATCAGCCTTTCCATTGCATTTAGATAAAAAAACGGCTTTATCAAAGGGGTTTCTCTTATTGGAATACGCTCGAGCTTAATGTAAATTGATAAAAGGATAGAACTTAAAGTGGACCTTACATGGACTGGGAATTGAATGCTAGTTGAAATTACATTTTTATCCTAATATTCGACAGCTTCAAATAGTCTCCCCCATTTTGGAGTAAGAGGTATATTGGAGGAAGAGTTCTCGGGTTTCCGACCGGGTCCGGGGGTTGGTTAACACCGACGTTTCGAAGGTGAAGTCCGCCATCGTCTTCAGGGTGAATGTTGTAGCTAAGATTTGTCCGGTTTATGTAAAGTAGAGCCGGTTCAGGAGGGCTCTGATTGGTCGACTGCCGATGAGATGCGTTTCATCTCCACCTCCAGTTTCTTGAGGGTGCAGGTTCCATGAATTTCTCAATCGGAAGCAGGTGTCTCCGTTCAGTTTTTTCGTCTCCAACCTCGTTTTCTCTGCCTCCTTCACAACACGATCCCAGTAGTTGTTGGTGTGGCACAGTAATTTTTTGTCCTGGAAATTTATATTGTTTCTTGGAAACCTAATGCTTTTCAATAAGCAAATGTCCTCCACTATCATAAGGATTAGGACGTTGCGGTGGCTGTTAGGTATGCTGCTTCTAAAGGGTCCTTCTTTCGTGATCATCAAAGCCAGTCATCTACCAACATGAATAAATTTTTCAGTTCTTAATGGATATTTTCGCGTAAAAAAGACATTAATTTCTAACAAATTTCTACTATAGGATTAAATTACATTCCAGATTTAAAGTTGTGAAATGTCTTCATTTTACTGTGATTGAAAGAAGTAAACGAGGAAGTTAGTCATACTTCATCGTTAAAAAAAATAGTCTTGCAGCATATATAGTTTTATTTTGAAAATTTTACATTTCTAAGAGATCGCCAGACGGCTTAGCCGGGTGGATAGTGTGATGGCTACCCACTCGGCTAAACCACAAAGGTCTCGAGTTCGAATCCCGCTCAAGGCATGATGTTGTGTTTATCTGAAACCAATTTTTCTAAATGGTTGGCGTCACCAAGGGCATGAAAAAACATGCATATACCGCCTAAACCAATTGACAAGGTGACCCCATAATAATGAGAAGAAATTAAAAGTTCCTATGTAAACCCTATTGGTGACGTCAGGCCATTCTCCACACTTACAACAAGATCTGTAGTGTTTCCGGTGGTATCGTAGCTGGTATTTAAAAGGGATAAGAGCAATAAAAACTGGAACAAACTTTCTTTGGAAAAAATCCAGAACGACTTCCATCTCGGTAAAACAAAAATAAAATTTACAAATTAGAAAAAAAAAACATGTTGCAATTATGAAAAGGTCACCGAAATAACGGCATTTATTTGTTGTCACTCTTTTAATAATGCCGATGTATTTGTCAGATGTTAACCAAAAGGTACGACTTTGTATTAAGAGTAAGATTTTCGGGTTTTAATTGTAATAAAATCAAAAGGTGAAAAGGTGTAAATTATTCTAATAGCTACCGTAAAATAAGGCATAAATAACTACAACATCTATTCTAAAGTAGTTTCCACCAAAATTGAACTTAGAGCGCTAATTATCGCAGAAATACTGAACTCAAATATTTTTCGACAGAGATGGCACTCCGTAAACACAAGGAAGATCATGAAATGCCACATTTGGCTTCTGATCGGGAATTCACAGGCCCAATCTGACACCAGTGTTTGGCAATATTCATAACCAATGCTCGAACCCAAACTCAACATCGTATGGCCTAATTCCACACCCCGTGATCTTGTGGCACCTTTTGATTCCAAATAACTATGTGACGCAAAGAAAATACTCCTTTTCCTATTTTGAATTCTGCATCAAGTTGAGTAAACGATTAATAATATTTTATATTTAAAGAAGCGGTCAAATTTCACCCACATGTAAAGACCTATTGGCAATGAAGGTCACAAAAATTAAATTAAAATTTTTGAGCTTTGAATACTATGGCATTCGTTTCACCATAATAAAGGTCGGTATTTATGCTGAATAAACTTAAGTGTTTTAAATAAACTGTACACAACTGCTATCAAAAACAAGACACCTTTATTTTTTACTTTAGGCTACCGCACGACCGCATTACATATAACAAATGAAAATTTCGCAAGTTATTTTGGGAAAAATTTTAATTATTTTGAATATTTTACAATTTGAAAATTACTTTATTTAGATTCGAGAACCGTTTCTCATAATTCAATGCGTAGGATAAGGCGAAGAAAAAATAAAAATTTGAGAGTGCGATTGCATTTAATTTTTTGCATGACAATCATAATGATCAGCACCAAATTCCTACCTTGTGATAAGCATACGTGCTTTCACTTTTATATTAAATATCTGGACCTATTCCTTCGGAAAACACAGTATTACATTGCATCCATATGACTCTATTTATTTAATATAAATCGAACAATAAAACGGAGTAGTCCAAAAACGGATAGAAATGGAGTAGTGCCAAAAATTTATTTTGAGGCTAAATTTAGCGTCATAATTCTTGTTCAAACCAATCGTTCCCAGCTATATTATGACCATTTCCACGCTTCGTGATAGTGAGAACATGTAGCTTCATAGGATCATGATAAAATGCAGCCGTAATCTATTTAACGGTGAATAAACCCATAATGCACCCACCGACCGATCAACTGCACTAATGTCGAGGGCATGCGTATGGATACATCGATCAATCGCTCAACCTCTGAGCATAACGACTGCCAATGGACAGATGTCAGGAGAATCATTTCATGTGGTTTTACGAAAGAGGTATGGCGTTTCTGAATCTTGCTTCTGCAAAAATGAAAACCGATAATCACAGTTGGGTACATTTCCTGGAAACAGATAATGGAGATTTGAGAGCGTCATATACGAAATGACGCGCCCACCCGCCCGTCTATTTATCCCAGCTTTACGGCGAACTATTTTTCACGTAAAGGAATTCTAAATTATCCTTTAGAATACATTATTAAGATTAAGTACGGAAAATATACTCTAATCTATCGTTTATAAATTTAAACAACTAACATGATTCATTATGAAAAACCTGCTGTAATATATATGATATAATATCCACCTTACATTAATACCGTGATTTGGCAGGTCAACAATGAAAACTCGTTATCTGATATACGACAGTCTCAGGCAAAACTTTGTGGTAGTCCATCATACAGGGGGTATAAGAAATAACCCTACTGTTTCCACGTGAATACTCATGTGAAAACAGCGGAGTTAGTTCCTTTACCCCCTTGTTATCAGATGCTTAATTTTCTACGGTACATCACACATCCCCTTTCATTCCTCTGCTTGGCAGGCAACATTTAATTTTCATGCGTGTTAGATACTCGGAATGTTAGAGGTGTCAAACGAGTTATATATACGCAGTTTTTAGAACAGTTTCTTTACGCGGCTAGAATTCTAGTTTTTGGAGCATTTTAAAGATCGATATGAAATGCAAAAGATCAGCAAATCACTCCATCCGCAGAAAAGATCAGAGAAGAGCTCAGCAACCTTTGGAAGGCCCACGGCCGATGACGATACCGGAAACATTCTTGTTAGTGGGTTGCGTTGTGTTTCGATAATTATCTTATTGTATGAATGAAAATTCAAGACAATAAATACTGACGAAATATAGCTCGATTACCTTTTCGAAGGTAGTCAGGGAAGGAAATAAATGGAAGGCATTCCGACGCTGTCAAGGGCGAAGCAATGGGCACGACGTATTCATAACCGCCAGAGGCACATACCGGGGAAGCGATCGCGGCTCTTCAAAATGCCGCGAGCGTTCTTCTTATCGCAATAAACGCCAAGGATAACGACAGCGCCATCGCCGTTCTTCAAATTTTGGGCCGCAAAACACACCATAACGCGATTTTCTGCGCTAACATTAGAGCCTTTGGATCCCTGATCTCAGAATCCTGGACATCAAACTGTACTTTGGAGGCTGAAATCGCCGGTATTGATTCTCAAAACCATACCCAGGACCGATTGGTCCAATATTTTTTAAAGAATGTAAAAGTCGTTTGAATGTTATATAATAAAAGTTAAGTGAACTATAAATTTTAATTTAAAAGTTGGAGCAAACGACCTGGGATGAAGACAAAAAAAATATTTTTCGGCTCCAGGAACCTTTTCCCGGTATTTATGACTCAAGATTCTACCACTCGACTTGGTTTAATTTTTTTTTAAATATGTACCGATCCTTATTTTCCTGTTTATATTTTTACTCTTCAGGTGTCACCACATTAAGAATAATGAAAAACTGTAATTATATCGAAGGCTATTGAAATGTGTTCTGACGCCTATGGCTAATGTTGGAAATGTCCTCCCGTTTCCCACTGATATAGTATCCCCCATTCTGGAATTAAATTCTAAATTGTCATTTGACAGCATATATTTCCACTGTCGCTAGAATCATAAATTCACCCAAAAATAAATATTTCTAGAATCCTATGCCATTGCTTAATTTATTATCGCAAACAAGAGATGAATTAATAATCACAAGAGTTGAAACCTAGAGCCATTGCTAAGACATTTTACAATAATTAAAACACTTTGCTTTCCACTGAAAAATTACCACTAAGTAAAGGTTTCTATCAACAACATGTTGCTAAGACAGTTTAAATGCTTCGAAATAAGACATTTCACCAATAGCATAAGGCTATTTGGAAAAATAATTCCCTTGGAACGTCCTCTGAATCAATTAATATTGGAAATAACACCTAATTTGGCCCTATGCGAGTAATACTCGTACGATACTATAATAGGCAATATACTACCTTATCTGATAAAGGTTCAATGATACAATAGAATATAAAAGAGCTACAGGATTTTGTACTTCAGCCGCATGATAGAAACACTAATATTCTTAATCATCAATGGACACGCTATTCGGAGCTATGTTTGTTAATCGGATGTCTAATGACAAATAAAGTGAATAGATAGTGATGAAATTCCCGGACAGTTCTCTGATTCCACAATAGAGAAATCACTTGGGATTGAGAATAGGTATCCAATGAAAGTACGAAATATCAGTTTCAGGATGTCAGACCATATAATATAAGTCAACTACGACTACCTACGGACACATAATTTCATGTAAATTCATGCAGAATACTCATTAATCAAGATTTTGTACACATTCGATATGAAACCATAATTTTTGTCAAATGATCTCTACAGACAGCGATTTATATTCCTACCGGGCAAGGAATATAGGTAAAGGAATACGCCCTCTATGAGAAGTAACCTAATGTTGACAGAAAAAAGATTATATATAGGTATATAAATATATATATATTATACATATATATGTACATATTTCTGAGATGCGGTCGAAGAGGGGTTCTCCTCTAACATCTGGAACCAGACATAAAGTCTTTGACCTCGTCCAAAAGGTGTCATATCGATCGACAAAATCTGTCAAATACAGTTGCGATGACGTTTGGGATTTCGCCGCGATCATAGTATTAGGGAGAGGATATGGAGGGATAAAGTAAAAGAGGATTACATATTAGAATTCAATCTATTTGATAAATTAGATCAAGAACAGATGCGGTTTCAGTATTTCGGAATCCGTAAAGAACAGCTAAGCGTATGGCCAGACAGGCGTATGGGAACTAATCAATTAAGAGATACAATTTTATCATTTTCCCAGCCACATAAAGAACAGGAATATTACGCATTGTGTTACATAAAATAAATTCGAGAAACTTTATTTCCTTGTTCATTGTCAATACTGTCGCTTCTTTTCCACATTGTATCCCCGAACCTTTGTATGCGTTCCTCCTCCCATTGTAAACTATACAT
Source organism: Rhinocypha anisoptera (assembly GCA_011762765.2). NCBI lineage: Eukaryota > Metazoa > Arthropoda > Insecta > Odonata > Chlorocyphidae > Rhinocypha > Rhinocypha anisoptera. The sequence goes on from WURS02034279.1 coordinate 9,897, forward strand.
ATATGTTTACTAAAAAGGATAAAATATTTCGTTATGCCCAATTTTCATGGTCCACCTTGGGTCTCAAATTATTTTCGGAAAAACAATGCAGATAACAGATACCTCAGGTAGATTGTTATGTAGTGGTATCTATTTAAGCGGTGACTCCTTTAGAAAAAGCATATAGATGACAGAGGTTTGGAGAGAGAGAGAGAAGAGGAGAGAGAGGCTTGGTAAGGAATGGCTTTGAGACGATAAATTATGAATTCTACCAATCATATTCCCATGTCGCATGGCGTGACTCACTGAAGAAGAGAGAATTTACGTCGGTGTGGGCGTCGAGAAATTTTTTTTAAAAATCAACTCAAAATAAACTGGCCGATACGTCCCAACTTTATTACCATTCTGATTCCTTTCCTCGGTACAATTTAATGGTCTGCGTGAACGCTTTCTTTATTTTCTTATAATTTTCAATCGGTAAATTCAATTTCTGTCACATTTTTTACAGTTACATTTATTATTTAAAGAACTCATACACCAAAACTACATAATTTTTACTAACTTCATAAGAATGACTTTCAAAGTTTGCATGTTTCCGTTACGTCTCTTATTAACGGGGTGATTCGGAATACGCACGTAGCTTATAAATATGCTCATAAATTTAGAACCTTGTTTGTAACTCCTCGATTTCATGGAAGCATGAAGGACTTAAATGATTTCAGATAACGGCATAAATACTAAGGAGAAATTAGTTATTTGCGTAGCTATTCACAAGTTCTCTTTTTTCTGTTCTCTTGCTTTCTTTATAACAATTGAATCATGGTTATTGCTGTTGTATTCATCCATATTGCAAATTCTTGGGGTCCAGATGCGTAGTTACGTGGTTCCTAAGAAACGCTTAAGCTAGTAATTACGGTGGGTTTTTATTGATACAGCACATCCTAAGTTTATTTAGGGCATGTTAAAATGTCTACACACAGTATATACACACACAGAATGTCTATACACAATAACCACACGTCATACATTCAGTAGACTGAAATTTACTCCCCGTCCAATTCGTACGACAATCTCCGAGATCAAATAATTAATCAAAATAACGATAAAGGAATAATAATAATAAGGAAAAATAAATTAATTTAAACCCGAAATGTGCTTCTTTACTCCACATTCTAAATAATCTGAAAGTCGGCTGAGTCCATAGAACACGTTAAAACTCGACGTGTACTATATCCGCACCCATTTCTAAGGGCAGTAATTTTCAAGGCATAGAGAAGCGAGTGAAATAATCGCAGAGTCGGAAAAGCCTATAATTACCCATAATGATGAACACCAGCGAGCCACTACGTTTGTTTTTTTTTAATTGACGGAAACCCTCGACGGGCTTAAGTAAAGAACCGAGAGAGAGGGAGGAAGCACAGTGGGTTTGTTAAGTATACCTTTTGATGAACAAGAATAAACACGTTCAGCCATCCATATTAGCCGGAGACCCCAATGGGAATGCAGTGCTCTCGAAAAATGTCACGTCCCAACCTTTCCCGCACCTCGTTCATGTCCGTTGTGATCCGTAAAAATAGCCTCGTTCCTAGGGCACCGGCGTCATCGCATAACCAACACGAC
>WURS02034290.1:0-26679 GCA_011762765.2 Rhinocypha anisoptera
AATGACCAAGCTTTTCTACGTAGTACGTAAAGAAGAATCAGGCGTGATGGTGGAAAAATGAGATATCCATTTTGAAAAAAGGAAGCAACTATCCACGGAATAAAATATATTTACGATATTTGACTCGAGTTTAGGTGTACTACACCATCTTCAGAAACCAAGAGTTTCGGCGTACATATCCAGAAACCATCACTTGGTTTCTGAAGATGGTGTAGTACACCGAAACTCGAGTAAAATAAATATATTTTATTCCGTGGATAGTTGCTTCCTTTTTTTTCAAAATGGACTTTTACAGTACTTTGATAACAGAAATATCCGCTGTGCCACTTATATATTCCATCGCTTAATTTTTGAGGAAAAGTTGTATGTTCATTTCTTGCTCATATTAGCTTATGTATAAATACGAGTACGTTCGGTTCACCCAACTACAAACCTCGCCTTTAGAAGCATGCAAAAAAAATCATCGCAGTGATTCGCCACCGGTTTCTTTGCCCTCTTCTCCCCAACCACTTCATTTCCCGTCTGCACTAACGTCTTCTTCAATCGCACTCTTCCTTTTTTCGCTGTGGTTCATTGGCTTCCCCGCTTTAGTTCTTCTCTTACCTTTCGTCGTTCCCCGCGCCGCGTCCTTCGGGTAATCCCTTCCCGTCTCTTTTTGATGTCTCTTTCATTGAAAGATCTCCCCCTTCATCCCCTCGTCATTGCCTCATCGTCGGATTATGCACTCTGACCGATTTCCATCGCCGACGACGAGTGCTCCCTCATCGCCCGCATCACACACACGCGGCGTTTCCGTCCATTTCCCCCGCGTGCCGAGGGGCTCTTGACGCCGCCGCCTCCCCCACACCCCCCTTCCCCTCCCTTCCTTTTCCATTAGGCCCCGTGGTTACCGAGAGGAGAAGAAAAAATATGATCCTAAGTATGGGGTGTATGTATGCACCTACCTACCCAGCACCCTTGGTTCGTTTTGTTCTTACTCTTGCCGTACTTTCCCCACTCTCTCTCCTTCCGCGACTTCTCCCTCTTCCATTAAGTTCGGTTCACATAGAACATAAGAACTTAAGGACGTAACTTCAACATAACTCAAGCCCTAAATCTTTTATCGTTCACAGTGGCATATTTCCACCAAGTTCAACCAATGAAATAACGTGATTCATTTTTTAAGTTGACCGATGAGAATGTTTCTACTTTCCCTCGTTTTGTCTATTGGGAGACACTGACGGAAATAATTGCGGTGAAGCTCAGAATCGAGTTGCGAAAGTAATTTTCATTTTTTCACTGAATCAATTAACAAGGACTCAATACTTTGTTTCGGGTTTGTTTATGTAGGTACTTCAATTTCTGGACACTGCTGGAGCGCTAGTGTGCACGCCTCGAACGCTTGTGATTGGATAACTTAAGAACTCACTCTCCGTCGTGAATGGGCAACTTAAAGGACATAACATAAAAGATGAACACCACCATCCCGGACACCATCGACTGCCTACTACAAAACTATAACCTTTTCACAGTAAACTCCTTAAACCCCCTCATCAACTCCCTTAGTGACGATTCCTCACTTCCTCCAATTCCACATCCGCAAAACCTTCCCTACCCCCGTAAACTAATCCACCACAAATACCTAATCTAAAGTAACCCGCATCCCCCAGCACAACCCAATTATACCCAAACTCCCCCTGGTGACGACCGATGAGTCGGGAACAGGGTTCCAACGATGGAAACCCCATCGAGAAAAAATCGTGAGTTGCAAGTATAAATCCCGGGATGTTGATAAAGTCAATCTCCGTGTCTTTTGACCAGTGCTCGGCGTAACAAAGTTTTTGGACATTTTTGTAATCATTGTACAAAAGAAAATCGATGACAACTAACTTGTTTAACAAACTCTGTACATTTTAGAAAACCAATTTGAAAGGGACATTTTGAGTTTCAGCGCTGGATCGAGAGAATTGAGCGATGGACTTTGAGTACGTTGGGGGTAATTAGTCAGGAATGGCTTGTTCTGATACCCTTTGGTTATAGGTAACCCGTCGCGGAACATGTAATTCTTTCATCATTTGTTTCATTCCACTTATATTACTTCCTTTTGTAAATTGAAGATGGAATTCATGGGAATAGCTTCCTATTCTTTGTTTTCACACGCAATTCTTGATGGCTCAATGCCACTTTTGTGACCACTCCATTAAGCTTGCGGGAACCAAACTTGAATTAGCTGACTCTCACACCCTCTGGCCAGGTTTCCTTTTTGTACAGTTACCTAATTAGCGAATCACTGGCCACTGGCTTAAAGGAGGGACCATTTTCGTTGGTAGAAACCAACTCGCATGAGAAATCACAGCTGCTGAATTTTGACTTTAAAAACTGAACAATAAGCTTTCAGGAGGTTCCAACTTTAACATAGTTCAGGTAGAGCCACACGGGATCCCAAAGCAATTTTCTTCAGAATTTTTATCAACTTGGCTATCACACACGAAAACCTTTTTTTGGAATTCCGTTTACGAGGTTGAATGAGCACGAGAATGCTGAAAGCACATGAATTAATGGTTGAAAGAATCAATCATACATAAATTTATGCGCATGTTTTCATTTAAATTTGCTATTGACTCGCTCTGGTACACCATACGATTTTGAATATCTCCACATAATGCCCACTAAAAAATGAAGTTACCTGCAAGCAATTATTGGAAATAATACGCTACCACATACTTAATATTTACTCAAGACAAGATAAATTATCCAGTCCTCCATATCTCACGAGGAACTACACGTATAACCTACCAACGTACAGAGGGATGGAAATGCAATGTGTGAGGATTTCGACTTTTTCAATAACTCCTTCTCAGTAATCAAAAGAAAAACTAAGAGACTTGAGTTTTATAATTTATTCATATGTATGTTTTGTATTTTATTAACTATGCTATTATTATTACGTCATTATTGATTTCATACTACAATGATATGATTTGGTGTCTATGTCTCGTGTTTTTGTATAGTTTAAAGTGTTTTTACCCGTCAATATAGAATATGAACATGTGATTTGACATTTTATCCCTTCATATTTTTGTAATATCTCAGTATCTCTTCTTTACCAGGACTAATTTTTAATGGCTTTTAACACGCCCTATTATGCATTCAACAAGATCCAAAAATAAAAAAAACTAATGTTACTTATTCGAAAATTGAATAGAGGGGTGGCTTCAAATCGACTTTAATTCATCTGACTCGCTGAACCTGCATTAAAAACTATTGACGGCAATTAGGGACCTGTCTCATTTCTATTAATAATAATGGGCATTCTTATTCTTCCCCTTATATCCATAATTTTGCAGGCCATGCACTACTCAGTTTCTGATGAAACGCCAGACTCACCAGTTCCCTCCTATTTGTTAAACTAATTTAATTAATTTTCCCCATTCTGCTTTTCCGAACGCCTCCTCTAAATCAACGAAGCAATAAAAATAAGTTTCCACTTAACACGTACCTAACGTATACCTCTTTCCTCAACTTAAAAATCCTCATCAAGGTATACCTTCATTATTTCGGCTGGCTCATCCATTTCTTACAAATTATTTTCATTGCTAATTGTAATTACTAAACCTTGGTTTTTACCATCAGCTTCATTTGCAGTTTCAACAGCTAAATTTAAAGACTTACAGACTGTGGCAAAGGTATGAAGGTATATGTGGGTACATGTAAATAATTTGTTGAACGTAAATTTCTTCCGCCGACACCCTCCATGCTCTCTATTCAACAAAATAGTTCTCATACCAATTGCTCCCTCTTTCGTGATATTTCCGAATTATTATTGATGTCGAATAATATTTTTAAATATCAAATAAATTAATAACTATTAAAAATAAGCCAGATCATCTATTAAGCGACATGTTATTAATACTTTTTTAAGTACACAAGAGCGGAAGTTTATTTTTAATAATGCGCATGCTTCACGAACAAACGGAAATGAACATTATTAATAATAATAGCGTTTCTTAGAGAAAAAAATGTTTGTAATACGCATTTAAGGTAGACATTGTTAATTAATTTCTGAAGAGTAATTAATTTTTGTTTTGTTGTTCAATTATCATTAATATGTGCCTAATGCATTTTGTCCCTAGTTGAATAGAGTCAATGAGAGAATAGAAAAGACCCGATGATTGAAGTGTATTCGAATAATAAAACGAATGTTTACTATTTTTGTTGACGTTTAAGTGGTTGAAGAAATGAAGAATCGAGGCGTTGGTTTTTATTTAACGCCAGGGACCGGAGCGCAGAGAATCGGAACGATTAGGGCCTGTGATTGCAACTTTGATGGAGTTGGCCACAATGTGCATTTGGTTCTAGATAAAGAATCCTCATTTTGGTAAGTCTGTACGGGATTTCTTGAGTAATATTTATAATGTAATTAAGCAGAACTCACGGTTCAGTAACTAAGTACAACATGCAATAGTTATAATCATAATTTCATTAGCTCCTAGACTGCAACCAAATGGAATGTACTACATAATAATAATAAATTTATTCACCATAGACATATACAAGATGCATAGTTTCGTCATAATTATAATATTACATATTTTACATTTTTGATATTACATTTACAGATAGGTACATAACAATGTCAACTGAAATACATTTGTAAAGAAATTCATATTCTACATTCTTATTATCTAATACATACATTATACATTACATAGGGTATATGCAATATAAATCGTTACAAAATTTAAATAATATTTTACTATCCAAATAATCATTGATATTATAAAATATATATTTATTTGTAAAATGGCTTTTACTTTTAATTTAAATTGTTTGTTTTCAAGGTTTTTTACTGCAGAGGGTAGTTTATTATATAGCTTATTTATTATCGTATCCATGATTGGTGATGTTTTTGAGGTTTTTTGATGTCCTATGGCTGTTATTGTGGATAGATTCATTTGCTCGAGTGTTGTGATAGTGGAAGTCTGAATGTTTTTGGAAAGAATTTTGGTTTTTGTGAATGAAGATCACAGATTCTAATATATAAATGCATGGGACTTGCAAAATATTTAATTTTGTATATAATGGTTTGGTGGGGGTTCGTAAAGGTACCTGGATCATTATTTTAATGATTCTTTTCTGCATTTGAAAGATCTTTTTCATATTCCCTGAGGATCTCCAAAGGGGAATACCAAAGCCAATCATTGAGTGCACACCCATAGCACACAACTCGAAGAACATCCATAGTAGTTGACTGGGATAAGACATGCATAGCATAGCATAGCAAAGAGAACTTAATTTTCCCATTAGGTTTGTAAAATGTACTTCCCAAGTTAGATTGGAATCAATCTAAGTTCCGAGAAATTTGGTTTGAAATTCTTTCTTGATGGGAAGTGAACTAAAGTATATTTATTGATATTGTTTTATCTTTGAACTGTTTAGGTCTACAAAGATTGTTTTGTCAGTATTGAGAATTAATCTATTTAAATGCAGCCAGTGTAATAAATTATCCTTTGTTTGATTAACTCTGTGTTGCAGTAGTTTGCAGCTGCTACCCTTAACTATAATATTTGTGTCATCTGCAAATATGACTGGTTTAAATGGTGGGATATACTCAGGTAGATCATTTATAAAGGCTAGGAAAAGAACATGTCCAAGAATTGAGCTTTGTGGAAAAACAGAATTTAAAAAAGAGGATCTGACATAGCTGTATTTATTTCTACCAGTTGTTTTCTGTCCTTTAGATATGAGTGAAACCATTTATTAGCTAGCCCTTTTACTCCTAATTTATCCAATTTCCTAATGAGTATAACATGATTTACAACATCAAAAGCTTTTTTTGAGATCAATAAATAACCCAAGAACAAATTCTTTCTTATCCTTGGCCTCTATAATACTATTTGAAAGGATAAGCTAGGCATCAATGATAGATTTGTTTTTCCTGAAACCAAATTGATGTTTTGATAATAGACCATTTTAAAAAAAGAGTTCAATCTAATACACATTGCCTTTTCTAGAATCTTTGAAATAGAGGGTAACAACATTATAGGTCTGTAGTACTCTTTATTTTTTTCATCACCTTTTTTAAATAGGGGTTTAACTTTAGTTGTCTCAAATGGTTCTGGGAATTTTCCTTCAGCAAAAGACTGGGTGCGTATATCTAATAATGGTAAAAAAATTGAGTGAGCGCAGTGTTTTAAAAAATAATCTGATATTCCATCAAAGCCTGCGGAATAATTATTCTTTAAGGTGTGAGGATTTCTTGACATGATGGTGAGGATTTCTTTTTCACTAACTGGACTTGGAAAAAGTGATTGGGGGCTTACATTAGAGTTAATTGAATTTATACATGCAGTATGATTGTTAGTATTATAGTTTTTCTGACAGATGGTAGTGAAATATTTGTCAAAAATATTTGCAATTTCACTTGGATTAGTTATTTTAGCTCCATTGTCATGGATTTTCATTGATTCTTTGGTTTTTGAGGCATTTTTTTTCATTTATAACAACAGACCACATAGCTTTGCTTTTATTTGCAGATTTTTTTATTACTGAGCTGTTATGCATTGTCTTTGCTTCAGCAGTGACATCTTTTAGAATCTTACTATATCGCTTATATTTAAATTTTATACTTGTGTTACCTCATGATATGCACAATTTATATAGTTCTCTTTTTTGTTTGCATGATATATATATATATATTCCTTTTGTTATCCAAGGACATTTATATGGGGGAGAGTTTTGAGCATTTACTTTTTCAAATGGGAATGCTACATTGAAGTGAAAAATAAAAATATCTAAGAATTTTTGAGTTTTTATATTGATAATTGGGAGACCTTACATCTACTTAAGTTGATCTATAGACCTAATTAAGTATGTACTCTTTTTCAATGTCTTGGTTAACAACTTAGCACTATATTTTTAAATATACCTGACAACAGACATTTTTCCAAATGTTCTACTATAAATTTATTATAACATAATTACTGAAGTTCTTAGAGAAAGACCAGCCAAGTACCTATCATTCATCCTGCTTTTATTTTGATGTTGCCTATTACACCGCAAATAGGCAAACAATATTGGGTGTTAATGGCCAATATTGGCTATGCATTGTGTAGCTAACATATATGAACCAATACATGGCTAGCACTGGTAATCCAACATTCACCCAATATTGAATGTCCACTCCATATATTTTATTTGATCATAACTTGTTCCATAACAACATAGTATGAATCATCGCACATTTAATTTATATCAAACTGGTAGTTATATATTCTCTTATGTTTCACCTGATTTTACAATGTAATGAAAGCTGGTAGTGAAAAGAATGCAGACACTAAAAAACCCATGTTTTTATGTTAAATCATGCTATCTATGGCTCTAGTGTTGGTTATAATGCATTTAGAAAACGCATGCTGGTTCCAGCATGGGGGGCAGTTTATTTTCTCCATAAACACACTTACAGTCCAATTATTATTCTTGTTAGCTGCCAGCATTACTGAAAAGAGCGGTTATCTTGGGGGTAGCGCATTCCACGGCTAACCCAAAGGTCATGGGTTCAAGTCCTGCCTAGGCCATGGGTGTTGGTTCGTCCAATAGGGTTTTCTCTCTGATTTGAAGAGGTGCAAAATTACCATAGCTGTTGAAGCACACTATAAACTAAAATACTACTACTTTTTCATAAAAGAAATGTTTTAAGTGTTCGGTAATTTACAACAGGGATATAGGGACAATGTGGAAATAGCCACAAAAACATTCATGGAGAAAGAATATTTAACTCGTCAGGGACATTTTTGAAATGCCCAAAAAATATCAATTGGGAATATTTACCCAGCTGTAATATGGGGTTACCTTGAGGTATTAGGATATTGACTTGCCAATATGCCAGATTTATTGAATATCAATGTTGGAAGCTTGTGGCCAATGGAAGCCAACAGAAAAAGATTGGGCCTTGGTAAGTCCAATATGGTAAGCTACTGGGGTATTTTCCTTAAAGATTTAGGTAAAATGGCCTTACTGTTGATTTCTATATTTCACATGTAATTTCTAACTTCAATTACACACTATTATATAATGAGGGGAAAATATGCTTGATTTAAGTGTATTAGTCCTCTAGCTGAGTCTCAGTATAAGTATTATTAGTATGGGAATCCCTGTTAAGACTAATAAATTTAATAGAAGATGATATAAATAGTTTTGATTTCATAAGAATCCCTAACAATTTTTTCTGGTTGCAAGATTGTCTGAATAAGCTTAGTAAATGATGTGATAATTTTCTTATGGTTAAGATGTAATTCATTTTGTGTAATTTCCTTCTCTGTGGAACAAGTTGCCTATAATTTATGGCTATTCCACTTGTAATAATCCACTCTGCAGAGTCAATAACATTATAAATTTAGGAATTGTATTTTATACTAATTTAGAATCTCAAACTCATATCCAAAATATAACATTGAGAGCTTATAGAAAATTAGGTTTTTCTGGAGGTTCTCCCAAGACTTCAACAAGCATTGTATTATTAAATTTAATTCTTTGCTTGTCTGTTCTGTGTTAAGAGTTTTATTGAAATTGTGTGGTCATCCTATTGTAAGGCTCATGATAGAAAGAATTCAACATACATTTTTGTGCATGGTTTCAATTAAATCAACTACACAGTCTGGTATACCATATGGATTTTATTATCATCTCATAATGTCCACACTTGAATATGCCCACACTTTCATTATGAAGGAAACAGGCTATAATGATTTTTCTTCTCAATTGTTAAAAAAAGCTACTGTACACACAAGATATGAGACGTTCAGTCTTCCTCACCTTTTGAGGAACTACAAATGGTACCTTTCATTGCTCCTAATACAAAGAGACGATATGAATACAAAGAAAGATACTAAATGTAAGATCTATGTATAATCCTGGAGAAAGGGGGAGAGATAAAATGGTTAGAGAGAGACAAGCAAGATTTTAACTAAAAGTACAACATTTATTGGTCATTTATTTGCCATAAAATTTCATCAAGAATCAGAGAATAATACAAAATATCACAAGTGCAATATATTTCTAAAATAAAAATCAGAATCAGCATGGGAAATATATCGAACAACAATAAAAACACATCAAATAATCAAGAATGTGTACCAGTTTTGACTCTTGAAAAATCTTCTTGCCAATGTTGGTAGATGTGGTTGGGTTATCATGCTCACCTTTGTGAAGGATAATGAATTTTTCAACCTTTTTCTGTCTATCAAATTTAGATTTTAATTGATTCATGATATTGTTAGTGATAATTTCCTAAGTCCCAAATCTTGACTACTGTAACAACAATTAGGGCAGAGGCCTGGAAGCTCAGGCGTGTCAGGCTGAAGCAAGAAAAATGAAGAAGGATAGTAGGCAGTAAAATGCTGTGTATGCTTTTAATCCTTTCTAATGGATTTTATGCAACCTGCATTTACTGAAACTTCTATTTATAATTAGAGCATACATACGTGAATACAATGAGCACTCAACCAAAACATTTGGCAATCAAAGAAAGATTACAATTTATGCAATGAGATAGCTTAAGTACATAGGTACTATATTATGTAGACATCAGAGAGTCTTCAAAAATGTAATCGGTGAAGCAACAGCAATGTAACAAAATGTACATGTCAGATGTCGTCCGACATTGTATTCTAAAGAATCTTATCTGAAGTATTGCAGAAAAATTATGTTTTGAATAAAACAAATTTATTGGAGTTTCATGTAGATTTTGTCTCAGCCTTTCCTTCCTAACTGCCCCAATCCTTCCTCTCTCTACCTCACTTCCCTTCTATAACAGCTTTTAGAAAGTTAGTATTTTTTTCCATTCTTTGAATTTCTCCTAAAATAATTTTCCCCCTACCATTCCCAGGACTTCCTTGCATCTCATCCATACATTTATTCAAGTGCAAGATCTTTGCCTCATCAATGAACTTATTCAAGTACAGGATGGAATTTAAAATATAAAGATAGAAAGAAATAATTATGTTGTCAAAATTATATGATACAAAAAAGTGGTTTACTATCAGATATTGTTGCATTACTGGAATTTAGATTAAATAAATATCAATCTCATCATAACCATGAGTTCATATGGAGGCTGGAAACAAATAAAAGTATTTACAATTGAAGAAAACTTTGGGAAATTATATTCAGCACTAATAAATATATCTTAACTGTTTAACAAGTTTAACAGCCCTTTCTTGTGTGAATTTTTTTGGTGAATTTTTTACAATACTGATGAGATGTAAAGATAATATAGAGGAGTGAGAGGATAAATCAAAAATCTAGTATAAATGTTCTTGAAAAGAGTAGAATTTTAACTTCTTGTGAAGAGAAGCATTTTTTGGAGATATAAGTATATTCTTGTGTAATGAGGTGTTCATATTGTATTAATATTTTTATCTAATCAGTTGTCATCATGTTAGGTGTTCAATCCAAGGATTGATTTTAGTAGCTGTTCAAGTTATCCTGCCACCTGCCAAACTTGTTATACTTTTGTAGTTCGTAGCTCTAACATTATCCATTATTCTATATCATAGGCCATTTTTAGACTAGAGTTCCTCTCCTAGGGTTCCTTAGAGCCAGTCACTTAAATGTCATACCCTAATGTGTGTTCTATCAGTTTACTCCTTATTGTATCTATCTCTACTCTTTATCATTTGATGCTCTTAGGACTGCTTTTTCATTCTTTATTTGTAAAAATTGATAAATCTTTACAAAGTCTTCGTGGGTTTTCCACCGGGTTAACGGCTTCAGTTAAGAGAGGCACAACTGGTCAGATGGAGATCAGCCACCTTTATTGATCACCATCTAATGTTTCAAGACCAAAGATTTGAGTTTTGTTCGATTTATTTTATGTTCTATGGCACGCCATATAAGAACAAAAATACAACACAGCAACACTCTTCGGGACAGGCAATAGGCAAGAAAAGTCACAGAAATTGCAGGAAATCAGAAAAAAAATAATAGTAATACACACCAAAATTTCAAACCCCCGTTAAAAATCCCTTCTTGCTGTGGAAGTAATAGTTCATTTAAAGATCATTTTTAAATTTATTTTTGGTACTTTGATGAGAAGGGGAGGGAGGAGTTTGAGAATTAAATGGATGAGATTCGGAAGGAATTTTGGTAGGTAGGTGGTGTGGTAGTTGGGGATTTGGAAGAGGAAGGGATTTGAATAGGTACAATGAATCTGGTTTGAGAGTTAGTTTTTGAACATGTCTATTAAATAAAAGTGGATATTTACTTTCAAATATTTTATACAGAGAAACACACGGGAAGTAATTTCTTCGATTTTTTATATTTAGCCATTTCAATTTTTTTGGGTAAAGTGAAATATGTTCACACTTATGAAGGCTGTATATAAATCTGATACATGAATTTCAGACGTGTTGAAGCTTAATGTTGTATACATTGGGTAAATCAGGCCACACTAGGCAACAGTAGTGTATCAGAGGGAATACCAAATTGGATATTACAATTTTTCTGACTTTTTTTAGTTAAGAAGTTCCTTTGCACCTTAAGTAGATACAATATTCTTGAGACTTTGTTCAGAGTACAATTAATCTGATACTTCCACGACAATGTAGGGGTGAGTTGTATCGCAAGACTATTGAGTTTCTAGAATATGTTATTTGGCTATTACCAACCTTGACTCTCAGAATATGGTAAAGATCAATTTTTTTAATGAGTCCACCGCTACCTAAAGTCATTTATTTAGACTTTTGAATTTGGAGTAAAATAATTTTTTACAGATCAGTCAGGGACCGCATCAAGATCAGCATTGATTTTTTCAATATTTATATTAAGTTCACTGGGTGCACAGTGAAGATAGATTTGCACATCATCAGCATATATTTAAAAAACTTAGTTTGTCTATTGCAGCTCCCAAGCTATCCCATCACCTGCTGGCATCTTAATACCTTCATAACCCCTAACTCCAACATTGTCTATTATCTATTTGCCGTTCTTGGCCTAACTGTAGAGTTATTGCCCTAGAGGTAAGCCAAGGATTGCCAATAATTGCCCTTAACTCTTCGGCTGCAGCAGCCTAGTATTTTTGTGATGACTGTGCGTGGGAAAAACGGTGGGGCATCATTCCCTTCGAGTGCTGACAAGGGTTTAGCAGGCAGTGGAGCCTTGTGATCCGGGACGACCCTTATAATCCTCGTTACCCCTCTTGAGTGAGGTAGTAGAGATGTGATTGATCAGTTAAAATATTTCATATGGAAATTTATCTAATTATACATTCCATATTTACTTTCCTTGATTAATTTGATACCAAACAGAGTGTAAGTACTTTGATTTATTACCTTCATGGTACTGGAATTCTGAGACAACTGAGGGAAATGAAGAGGAGGTGTGTCAGATAAGAATTTCACAAACTCTGATAATGGACTGGATTCATCAAATTGCTTCAGGGTCATGCACCATCAAAATGGCCCCTTAGGAGGGGGGGGTAATGATAAGAAAGTGTGTGACTGTTTGAACCTTTCTTAGAAAGATAGGGCCATAAAATTTTGAGATGGTATGAAGGAGGTGGTCATAAACACACGTTTTCTGTACACTTGCCTGACAAAATTTAGATATACATTTTCTAGAACCAAGGGATTAAATTTAATTTCCACATCAACCTCTACAGCTATCATGAATCATTGCGTTTATTAAATCTCTCTTCCTTGCATACATCTATGAAGATTATCAACATGAAATTTTTTTACAAATACTGAATAACATCATTGAATCCCACGAACTATCTAGTGCAATAACTTTCAGAGTTCCTTCATATAATTCAGGCATGAAGCACTCTCTGTTATTGGGTGTCATGCACAGAATTATACTTATTATTCATCTATGAGTCAAATTATGAGAGATCCAATAGTTGTGATAATATTAGCTTATTTTCTGTCCTTAAAAAACTATTGTTAAAAATACCTGAACAGTTCTAAATGGCGTATTTACCCGAGTGTAAGACATGCATTTTTTTCCTAATTTAACTTCGGAAAAATGTGGGTTCGTCAAAAATTCGAGTAGAATACCGATTTCACGTATACCGATTTCACGCATGCGACGATATGCTTCCGGCCGATCTTTTAAGTTTTCTTATGGCGTCACTATTTGAAATTGCGTAAATTTGACGTTTTACTTAAGGCTGATTTGGTTCCCGATGGAAGTATTAATTCGTTTTTACGAAACAAAATAATAGAACTTAATGAAACTTAAGCAAAATACAGAAGAATCTTTTTTTATCTCAGTCATTGATTAAATTTAAAGTAATTCTCTACACTATAGCGTAATTCAATGGTAACAAATTACTGCCTGAGTACTTAGTAGTTTACATTATTACTTTAACGTATCTAATAACGTTATTCAATCATGGTTTACCGGCGTGTACTTGTTTAGGACAAATATTACATCACAACTACCGCTTACGTTCCCGTGTCAAGGCACTGACCTTGAGGTAGGAACGATAGCAGTGAGCAGGGTAGGAACCTCGTCAGCTGTTCTGAGTGCTGCCTTTCGGATCTCCTGCGAGAGGTTGTCACAGCGGTGTGACAACTGCCGGCGCCGCCGCGGAGCACGTTGTTCAGCGGAATTTGAGACTCGATTGAGGTTAGTCAAAAATTAAAGGAGATAAACCGAAAAAGTAACCATGATTAAGGTTCAGGAGATTACAGTGTAATTATAGACTAATAAATGACGATTTTGAGTGTAATAATTACAAAAAATGGTCTCGCATGCTACGCGCGCACTTAAAAATACGAACTTTTACGAAAACAACGAATCTTCTTCATTAAAACGGAAGAATTGACAAATTTCTCACCAGAGAGGCGCTATTCCGTGCTAAAAAATGCTACGTACAATGTTACGATATTTCTATTTAATTGCACAACATGCACGGATTTCGCCGCGAGTTTTTCTGTAGGCATAAAAAATATTTTTCTGCGAGAGGAACACCATGATGAGACAGAAAGTGACACCGGGTATAGAGTTTTTCCAGATCAATTACAAAGTATTGATAATACTTCACCGATTCAGATAGAGCTTGTGATAATTAAAAGTTTTATTCGCAATTACTGAATATATGCATATATAAAATATAAATAGCAAAAATCTATGCATTACTTTGTAGTGGCAATAGATATAATGGCTAAGAGTACAGTATTTTATTATGGTGCATCATAATTTCTTAAAACATTTGTCATAATCAGTCATTATCACGTTTTTACATAATTTTATTTTATTAAACTGAATTCAGGTCCCTATGTGTTGAGTAAATTCAGGTAATGTGTAAAAATTAACACATTATATACGGATCACATTTTAAAAAAATGTTTCTACACTTTGTCATTAAATGCCACATGCTCTGATATAACACAAGTACCGTATTTATTTAGGGGTTTAAATCAGTAGGCAATCTATCAAACTCTATTTCTTTTATGTTCCCCTTACTTATTTACAAGCCGACCGGGTTAGTCTGGTGGGTAGCGTGCTCGCCGGCTAACCCAAAGGTCGCGGGTTCGAATCCCGCCCAAGGCATGGATGTTGTGTTTGTACAGATGGGTTTTTTCTATGAGCTGAAGAGGTGCGAAATGACCATAGCCGTCGAAGCACCCTATAAACGAAAATACTGCTACTACTACTACTTATTTACCATTTTTGATTTAATTGTAGTATTTTGAACGGTCACCATTTTCACCTTCAAGGTTCCTCATGTCTTTCAAAATGGCCTATCATTCAGAAAATGAAAGGGAATAAAAAAAAGATTATGAATCGATTTTGGAAGTATTCGATTATAATTTTACAGTTGCATTGCTAATTTTTGCATTGTGGCAGAAATGTTTTTCTTGAAAGCTGAAATGTTCAAATTAATATTCTAAAATGTCGATGAGAGGTAAACTCATTTATAGTTGACCGCATAAGAAACAGCTTGCTGGAAAAAAATACCCAACCACACGAGTAAGTTGGAAATAAAATATATGGTCTTTTATGTGTAAACAATAATTTCATTAGTGATTCTAATGTTATTTGATGATCTTCTCTCAAATTCTCGCATTGTCAATGTTTACTTATGTAAGCGCAGTTACTTCGGCTCTATGTCCACCTTTCTTTGATATTGCCTTCCCTCTTTGACCATTTTAATCTATTTTCTAGCTTTGCCATAGGGAAGAGCAGACTCTATATAAGCATCCTTGAGCATTTCATAGACCTTGGCTGACAATTTCAATGCAAATTTTCTGTTCAGTGAGTTGCGTGCTACCTTCATCATTGTGGTAGATCAATGGAACATGTTTCAACCAGCAGTGGCTGTTGCTGATGCACCACTGTACCCCAAATCAGTGCAACTTGTATCATATAAATGAAACATGCTTACAACATAACAGAAATTTAAATATGTTCAGAATGAATTATGGAAATAAAAAAAATTAGGATCACTCCATTGAACCACCCACACACAAGTTTTCAAAAATTCTACTCTTTTGTTTTCATTTTGTCCAATCCAAACTCGACCATCCATTTTTTATCCCAATGAAAACCAACAGGTTCATTGAATTCATCCATTACTCTTGAGTATTCATAGGGAATTACTGATTTGTTCAGACATTGTTTCAATGTAATCTTTCTCATTAATGAGTGTGGGAAACTTGTATCAAAGAAAATTCAAGTAGTATAACACCAGTTTTATGTGATAATTGATTTTCGGTGATGTACGTGAATGACTGAAATTTCACGCATTCATGTAATATGAATGCCATTCAATTTGAGTCCTCCTATCTTCTGCTAAACCTTTTCTAGTTCGACTTTTTAACGACCTTTACTCAGAGCTAAACCTTTTAATAATCTGAGGACATTCTTCTTCTTCCAAAGTTTCTTAAGCGTGGTGTGGACCTTGGCTTCCTCTATAATTTGTCCCCTCCATTCGGTTCTTCTTGCATTCAGTGTCTCCATATTCAATTCCTAATTCTCTTCATCTATCTCTCCTTCCTTCTTCTCTCTAATTTGGCCCATAGATCCTCCTTATGATCTTCCTTTCAAATTATCTGAGAATTTCTTCATAATGTTTTGATAAAGTCCACATCTCAGCCCCATAAGTTACTACTGGCCTTGTCTGAGTTTTATTAATTTTCAGTTTTGTGTTCCCTGACAAATAACGTTGATTTGAGGAGAGTTACATTTGAAAAATGGGCTTTGTTTCCTTCCATTACTTTATGGTTGATTTCAAAAGACACTTTCATTTTTTAATTTGACTCCCAGGTAAGTAAACTCATTAACCCCTTTGAACTCATAACTTCCAATTCTTATGTTTCACAGGTCACACTTGGTGAGTGAAGATGACATTTTCCTGTATTTGGTCTTCTCCTCATTGATTCTGAGCCCCATTCTTTTACCAGTGTCTTCTAAAGTGTTAAACATTTCCTTAAGATTGGTCACATTTCAAGCCATCAGTGCTATATATCATCTGCATATGCAAATCCCTGTTTCGATTTGTGCACAATAGTTGCCCTTAATTTCAATTCATGCATTGCTTTATGCAAAGCCAAGTTGAATAAAAGAGCTGAGTGTGCATTCCACTGTCTTACCCCCAGAGGTCATCTGAATGCCCTACTTACTCTACCCCCAATATAAGCTTTACATTGTGATTCCGTCAATGTCACTGGAATCAATATAATCAGTTTCTCTGGGATACCATAACCTCTCAAAGCACTTAGGACATTCCACATGTAAATATAGACATTTTTGGGCGTTTAGTAAGAGTTTCTTAGGAGACCTTGCCTGTAATCCTTCCCCTGCCTGATCCTACTCTCTGATTACCTTGATCGGTGACTATCATGTTGCCCAACCAGGTTAGTCTGGTGGTTTGCATGCTCACCAGCTAACCCAAAGGTTGCAGTTTAGAGTCCAGTCCAGGACATAAGTGTTGTGTTGTCCAATAGGGTATTTTCCATGAGATGAAGATGTACTAAAATACCATACCTGTCGATGCATCCTATAAACAAAAATACTACTACTACAAATGTCACCTGTTTACTTCCTTATTTAGTGCTTTACTATTTTTGGGTATCATGTGACATTGGTTTTTCTGTCACCTTCCTTATCACTATATCAAGATGCTTACCATTCTACATTAATTTTCCTGTAAAGTTAGTTTTGTAACCCTAGAACAAGAGAGTGCCATTTCTCCTTAAGGGGAAGCATTCATATCAATTGTCACTCAGGTGCTTGTTTATCTTTGCATCTGAACATTCACTCCCTCTTATCACAGGGTTAAATAAGATTAAATTAGCCAATCATTGAACTTGAGACCCTTTGGCACTCCTCAAGCTCACCATTCATTGAATTGGGAAAAATAAATGAGAAAATCGAGAAATATTTAAAATTCTCATAGTACTCTATTTGTGAACTATTAGAAGAAGCCATTCTACTTCACTGTCCTCTCGAAACATTAAATTGGTTCCAATGCCAAAAACCTTCAATGGAAATTAACACAACAATCATTAACCTGGCAATATATACATTGGTGTTAATACCGTTAATTAACTGACAGTATTATTATGAATGGTTGAGTGGGACCATTGGATAGAAGGGTTGTGAACCCTTGGAAGGTTTGAGAGAAGACGGTCCCATAAGTGACAGGACAGTGTGTCTTCAATGGTGGAACAAGGGATGACTCGAGGCAGAATAGCACAGGTGGTCTGCAGGAGTGTTTGAAGAACAGTGTATGACAATCATGAGTGGATGAAGATGGCATCTAGTTGCAAGACAAGCGAGAATAAAAGAAAGAAAAGAAAAATGCATTGTACTTGTTCTTCTTACGATCCCTAACCATTCCAGGAATGAGTCGTAACAATATGTTCATTCCTTTAGGTTTCTCTTGAATGCTCTACTGCACAATCTGATTATACTATAAATTACTGCTAACATAAGCTCTTTTCATTAATGTTTCCATAGAGTAAATTATAATTAATTAACTGATTCTGGTATGCTTCTGCTTTGCAGATCCTTCTGAATACAGTGGAATTTTATGAAAACTTCATTTCAGAGAAGAAATTTTTGATATTATGCTTAATACCCAATTTCTCCTTATATCCAGGATAGAAATATTCTCTCATTTTACAAACATATTGAAAATAACTGATTAATATTTGAGTGACTGTCAGGTAGCTATAGTTTTTCAATACTATAAGTATATCTTTCCTCCCAAATGATATTACCCAATGTATTAATTATGTTAATGCCCTATCATTGTCTCAGGTGTTCTGCTGATGGGTAGATTTGTCAGTGTAGGCACTTATAACGGTTACTAAAAATGATTGCACTCTAGCCAGTAGTAATTATTCTTTGAACCTCCACATTACATTTACTCAAGATAAACGATAGTCAGTTTTAAACTCCATGTACTTGTAGTCTTCCTTTATTCAAAACTATGATGCTTTTCCTTCCTCTGTCTCAATTATGTAATATTACATTGAAACACACTTGTCAATATTCCATCTTCTTTCTCACTTCCATTTTTCCTAATTATTCTGATTTCTATGAAAAGATTACCTAAGAGCTTCTATGTTCATATGACCATGAAGTGCTAAGCGAAGAGAAGCTTGATCAACTTGTCACCATTGACAGAGAGTAGAAAGATGATGGAGATGAGAATGAAGAACTGTCAAATTTAAACAAAATGATGGATATGACATTGGAATTATCTATTTTTGTGGTTTTCACTGATACCCAAATGGTTCGCAATTTGATTTTTAAAAGGGGTTTGGATGAATTACTACATCCATAAAAGAAGGTACAGAAGAATCTATTCCCAGAAATTATCCATCACACCGTCTTGTCTTTCTTTGATAATAAAAATAGTGATGCAATGAAAATTGGATGAAGGATTTCCTCTTCGACTATCCCCCCACCCTATGCTAAAGTTTGTGTCAATGTGTGAGTGGCAATATCTATCTTAATTCATTCATTATTAGGTCAGTTCATAGATAATATATGTGTAATGTGATGTGCAAAATATCAGCTATGGGGATCATTCCAGATCCTTGGTAATTAGTTCTAAAATAATTTTAAGAGCAAGACAGACGAAGCACATTATAATGACTGGCCCCTATGGTTTACGAGTGATGCCCGGGGCATCGCTCACTTTATTTTTGGTGCGAACACCCAAAACAAATGAATGCGGAAATGCATCCAAATAACAGACATACAGGGAGCTCCATATACTACACGCATTCAGTTTCAAAATTTCAATACGGATGGAAGTGTCGTTGAGTTTATCTTTTTCAACAAGGACATTGACTACTGTAGGAGAGAGAACTGTAGGCAGCTGTAAGGGAATATTTCTTCTGTTATAAAAAACAAATTATTCAAAAAATTATTATATCAATTAGTTTAAATTAATTTGCCCTAATTTTATTATATATTTTTTTGAATGAAACAACTGACCCCCAATTTTCTATATATTTAGTGGTTTTCAAAGGTGGTTTTGTCAACCAAGGGGTTTTTCATGGATGTAACCCCTAAGGTTGATGAGGGATACCTCTATTGTTTTCCTAATCATGCTTTTGCTTTCTAATACTGATTACGTGCATCTCTCTTCTCCTCTGTTTGATATACCTTTTAATTCTTGGAACCACAGTTGGTCTTCTTTTTAACTTTGATATTTTGAAACAAGTAGAGGATGTCACTTTTCCACAGAAAAACATGACTGGTTTTGATGACAAGCGTCACCATCTGGTGACTATCTTCACGACCAGATGATGACGATAATTGTCAAAACCGGTCGTGTCTTTCTGTTCCTCTGTGGAAATATATACAAATGACAACCTCTATTTGTTTTCCTTGTGAAATTCCACCAGGTGATGGCCTCCTCCAGAGAATTTTACTCTAACAGTTTGTCCTAATGCCTCTCATAGGTCGTGGTATCCCTTTTTCTAGTGTTTGGTTACTGTATGGGGGGCATGGGTTTCACTTCCAGTGATGTCTCTGGGCACCTCCAGCTAAACCCAAGCTGAAAGATTCTCTGGGTACCATACCTTCCTGGGAAGCCTTTGGCAGCAGAGGGAAAGGAAGGTCCCTCTACCCAAATTTCTCTGAATTTCACATGTCGTGTGGCTTAGTATCAGGTGAGCTCCTTGCTCACCTATCAGACTGACTTAGGATTGAAGACTGTGGTTTAATAGTGCTCGTCTGGAGTTAAAACATCTGTTTTAAAACACCTTGGTGTGGTGTTGAAGTGTTCAATATGTGGATTTAGTTAGCAAACATGTCTTTAAAGCCAAAAGATGCTATTTTGGGCAAATTGGTTAGACCAGTCTTAGAGTTTACGGCTAGAGCATGGGGCCCATTGGATAATGTTTTAGATAGTACTTATGTGATAAGATAAAATAAAAGACATGAAGATTGTTCATTTTTAATGCTTTCATAGCAATTTTTATCATCACCATCAACGGCAATCAATCCAAAGATTGGTTGGCTTGTAGCACAGTTCTCCAACCTATCCCGTCACCCACTAATATCTTCATGCTCTGTAGTTCCTGACTGACATTCTCCATTATTGTGAATCTCACATGCCACCCTTTTGGCCCATCTCTCACAACATTCCATCCTAAGATCCAATCCAATCATCTGTCACGTCTCAATATCCGTCTAATTAATTTCTGATTTTGATTTATTTAGGTAAGAATGAATTCTTTGGCCAGTATTAGTGGAAAAGTGGGACGGGGGGAAAGAGATGAGGACTCATTCACTCACTGGAGGATCCCTCGAAGGTGGTCATCAGGAGGACCAGGTGGTCATGGTCGTTGGAGGGTTCGAGTGGCATGGTCTCACTGGGGAAGTGGAGGGAAAGGTGGGATGTGGTGTAAGGGAAGGGTTTATGAATGAATGAGGAAGGGTCAAATGGGGGAAGGAGGGGAGAAAATAGAGGGAGAGGTTGAGAAGGTGGTGGGGAGGGGGGGGGGGGAAGTATGGTGAGGGAAATAGAATGGTTAAAACCATGAGGAAAGCTTGAAGAGAGGGGAGACAATGGAGCCTTGGTCAGAATTGAAACCATTGATGGATTTTTCAGATGGCAATACTTTCATAGGATTCCAATCAAGAGATGGTTGGGAGAACTTTATGAGGTGAAAATATGCGGAAGATATCGTGAATTGTTTCTAACAGAGGTTTGATATTTCTTCCTTCCCACCTTCCCAAACATGTGTAAACGTGATCTCCATGTAAACATGGAAAATCGGTGGTGATAGTGACCCGTCCCATCCTGTTCCTCTCTTTATTCTTCTCTGCTTTTATTGCATCTTTCCTATCCACATGAAGGAACCATTTAGTCTCAATCTTTCCCCAATTTCATATTTATTAAAATTATCTTATTGATGCTGCCTACTCTATTTTAAGTTTTCATATATTGTTAGATCTATACATTTCAATCGACGGTCTATGTATTTGCTTAGATTTTATTTTATACATTTTTATTTATATAAATCACATGCATACTAAAGAGTGTTCTTATACTTTTAAATTCTAATCAAATAATCCTTTCGATCATGCAGTCTTTCCAATATACTCTGTGCCTCCTATTCAACTAAAATGATAACATAGTGGGAGGGTTTGTTTTTCCATACACCCCTAAAAAAGTAATGGCCAGAGCAGTTATTTTTGCTTTTGCTAGGACCACCCATGGATGGATGGTCAGACACCAGAAGAAAGGTTGTCCAAATAGTATCCATCCCTCAGTGAGGTAGTGGAAACAGTATATGACCCCAGTGCAATCACCATTTTAAGTGTTTGAATCATGTTGTAATTTCTTATAAGTGAGACGAGAAAACCTCATTTTTCTCAAAGAAATTTAGCATAGAACTAGATTAATGAATTATGGTAACTATGGAAATCAGTACACTGACGTCATTGACTTGCCAAGCTGGCATGGCAGGAGGTAAAGAAGCCTCCTCTGTGGTACACTGGTAGAGTTGTGAACATTACCTTTTGTTGAACACTGATAACTCATCATCATACAGCCTTTTTCTCAGTTCAATCAATTCAGAAGAGGCATACGCACTGCACAAATTAGGGTCTCACACCTCCTCTCACCACTCTAGTAGAAGGCAAGTTATCATTGTAAAACATTTCCTATCTGCTCAGTGAATAGAGGCCCACAATGCTCAAAGTAGGGACATGGATAGCTGGGTCAATACTGGGGGCAGGGAGGTTAGATGGAGAAACATGAGATGAAGAAAGGAAAAAGTGACATGTTAGAGTTGAATAATAACAATAATAAAACACTTTTATTAATGTGGCCAGATTGAGACTAAATTGTTCCTTCTTCCACCTAACAACCACTCACTTATCACAAATATAATACTACATGAAAGTAATGTGAGAGTTTTTACAAAAAAAAATAATAAAACAGGAATTAAATTCTACTATAATTATTAACCATGTAGAAAGATATTCACAAATTCGAGCAGGAAAAATGTAAGAATACATAGATGGCTGTTATTCTTGGCGAAAAAAGACCTGAATACGAAAAAAACCCCACACAAGAAAGGAAGGGTGTGAAAAACCTGCGGAAACCTACTCTTATAGGATAGCTACTGGGTGTGACAATAATTTGTGTAAATTATTGCACATATATACACATGCATACACGAAATACACTGATATAATAAAAATAATAGATTATAATAATAATGATTATGCACATACCCTGCTATATCATATAAAATTATAAATATAAGATAATAAAAAACATGTATATACACAACTATTCACACAGCATTACACACATCAATACAAACAACGATACACACAATGATACAAGCATTCACACGACCACAAATGCACGAATGAGGTAAGATGAAAGGATAGCATTAATTATTGGAGTGACCGGTTATTTAGAGAATGAAGGGAGGGTCAACATGAGGCACCCATAATGATGCCAGGCTGGTTGAAAAGGTGGGTATTGTGTCCACCTGCTAACCCGAAGGTCACTGGTCCCACTTTGGGCATGTGTGTTTTCAAATTGTGAATGTTAAATGCTTAAATGTGAGAGAGGACCAAATGGTCCTAATTTCAGCATAATGAAAGACAAAATTATTATTATTATTTATGATTGGTTAGAGATAAGAACTGAGCCTTAGATTACTATCCATGGACATAAGAGCAGATTCATTAAATTTAGCAGCAGTGCAAGTGCCAATGCTGAAGGTAATCATACGGTAGGAGAAGTATGCAAGGTTTTTCATGAATTGAGTAAGTTATCAAAATGTTTGCAGTGGGAAAACACCTGGTTTATGGGGACTACATTATGGTCAAGATAAAGGATATGGGGCAGCATAAAAAATCATTGTATAGATTTCCTGGAGCCATTTAAGGTTCAAAATAGTCTAGTTGTAGTGAGATGCACTTTAATATTTAACAAGTTAGCTTTGGGAAGTGAATCCATAAGTGGAATACAAAATCTTTATGAAGTTAAAAGAAGAAATATTGGGTTACTGTGGATGAAAATGTCAGGGAGGTGAAAGGGGCCATAGAAGAAAGGAGTGGGGATACTTAAGAAGAATAGGCTTTAATATAGAAAGCTGTAGAATCAACAATATAAATGGTAAGTGCAAGAAAAATGTGCCTAGGGTCAGGAAGATGATAAATTAGGAACAGGAAGAATGGAATGCATAGAGAGACATAATGAACTGAGGTGGGAGACAGGATGAGATCATATAGTCATGGAAGTAATACAAGTGCATGGAAATATTACTGACAGGGAGAAATAGATGCAGTGTATTCCATGGTACGCATAAGGATTATCAGGAAAAGGGAAGAAAACAGTGGAATAGAGCAGGTAAGATTGACAGTACCAAAGTAGATGCAAAAGAGTAGGAATGATTGTGTTGTGTAAGAGCTGTGCGGAAAAGTAATTATCAACTTTTATATTGAGACAGGGGATTGTGAAATACATGAAAAAGCATAAAAGTAGAACTCGGGGATCTTAATACCATACCTACAACCCTGGAACCAGTCATTTTGACCAGTAGTATTTTTTCCTCTATTTTTTATGAGATTTTGATTTTATTCTTCTTATATGTCTGATTTAAATAAAAAATTAGAATTTATACAATGAGCAATGGAATTTAGCTAGTGTCTGTTTTGGGTACAGTTAAAAATCATAGTTGTAAATTATACTCTTCTCAATAAAAATATAATGCATACAATATTTGGGGACATTGCAGAACCAAGTTAAACTAGATTGTATTTGCTGTAAGGAAAAATAAAAAACTTTAATTATTTAAATTCAGGAGTAGAGCAATGAGTCCAATATTATTTCACATATTGGGATATCTTTGCACAACCTGATTCAAGGCACATCTTAGAGGTAAGAACCTTTTGATGCTGAGAGAGGTGTTACAACTCTTGGTTTTCCAACAAACTTGAGTGATGTTTAGAAATTATCGGTGGTAAAGTTGCATCCTTTGTGTGGATATCACTCACTCAACTTCATCACTACATATTCTGGAAGTGCTACGATACATCTTGTGGTCTGCAACTTTATCCAGATGAGGAAATCCTTGGTGCATAGATTCCACATTGACCAATAGCCAAAACTTGATATCAAAATTATGTGGCTTGTTAGCCATGTATTGCAGGAATGGGCAATGAAACTTTGTTCGATACAATTGCTCATTGACAGTGGGGTAAGCACATGACACGAGTAGCAGTTTCTATGAATTTTTATGTGTGTGATGTGAGTGCAAATTTGTATTTTTGGAAGCGCTATGATTGGGAAAACTTTTTGTCCAACTGAGTATAACCATATGATATAATGTATTATCTAAGCCAACTGGTCTGGTCCCTGCTAATTGTTTCTCCATAACATGCCTGGATCCCACTTCTTCCTTGTCTACTGTGGAAGGCAGGCATATTTGCCAAGTAAATATCCCAAATGGCTCTTTTGTCAGACAATTTGATAAGGTACACATTAGGTAGTGAAGGACAATCTCTTAAAGAGCAAAGAGGCCAAAAATGAAATACCTATTTCAAAAGATTGTAATAAAATAGCACTTTGAAGCTAAAAGTGCAACAATTCAGAGCCACAGATGATATATTTGAGTGGGAATGTGTACCGGTCAAGATGACCAGCTCCAGGACTGAAGGTAGAAAGGTATATCACTTATAAATGATAAGGGATTTACAGCCTCTAAACTCTCATGCCCGGGGTCCGAGAAAATCTTGATTTTGTTATGCCTAGAGATATCAGTGATTGCCTGGTGGCACTCCTGCAACATACGTGATTTGCACCTTGGAGAGCTAAAAGCGCCTTCAAGGCAGCCTGGCCATCTGAGCATGTGTGGATTGGCCCTCCAATGTGGGCTGATTCTTTAATAATTTGAGCACAGGCCAGAGCAGATTGTATCTTGGATGGAAACACTGTCCCAAGGGAAAATAGTGTCGTCTGGGGGAGAGGGGGGGTTACACCCATGTACCCCTGTCCCCGAAAGTGGAGGATGTTAGGGGAGCTACTAATAAATATAACTAAATTTGTGGTTTCAATGTTCAACCAAAGGGTTACAGGACTTAATAAATGTATCAAAGGTACACCATGAGGCTCGTGAAATAAAAATCATGAAATCAAAGAGAAGAATTTCATCGGCAAAAGGAACATTTCCAAGGATTGAGATTTCATTAGTAGTATTTTAAGCAAGGATGTAAAAGGTTAGTGAAAGTTTCAGCATTTAGTGTGCATCATTGTATTGCTCAAATATCTGGTCTTAGAGGAAACATGGCAAGCATAGATAGGAGGCTTTTGAGATGAGTGTGCGGACAAGGATGGAGAAAGTAAGTGAGATAGAAAGGAAGGCAAATGAAGAAAAATTTATGTTATTGTACTTGTAGTGCTATAATAAAGATTCTCCTATTAAACTCACAAAGATTTATTTACCTTAAATCAAAAGATGAAAGAGGCAGGAAAAGAGTATGTGTGATAGGTTGAATGAATGGAGGCAGAAAGAATGTGATGATTAAGAATATTTCTGATAAAATTTAGGAATTAATAAATAGCATGTTCATGACATCTTGGCCCTGGAAAGTTCACACTAATATTTAGTTGTGGTTAAACTAATATAAACTTACCTTTAACGAGTAGAACAACTTTAAATGACTAATATTACAGTCATTAAATGCTTTATGTATATTTTTATTGTCATGATGCTTCTGTTTCTTGATTCTCCGTACTTCATCATCTCAGATCATGAAGTACGTTTGCTGCTGTCTTTCCAAAATTATAACGTATCAAGTGTTTCTTTCCCTATAAAAGTAACTTGAGTTCAGCGAGCTGTAGTGGAAGGTTGTTACTATACAATGAAACTCCAGGATTGAAATCAATGGCGTCCTCGTAGAGGAAATACAATCCCTTTTAACAACCTAAACCAATTAAAATTTTCTCCTTTACTTTTGCTTTTAAGGTGTTTATTTCCATGGCCAGGAGAAATAAATAAATAAGAATACACACGAACAGATAACAAAGACCATGGACCCCGTTATGGGATTTCTCCACTTCGGGGATTGCATCTTACGCTGGTAGTGTAGTTAATGTCTTTCAGCGGATGCGCACACCATCTTTTCACCTGGAGTGGACACGGCCTGGTATTTACCCAAGGGCGTAGGGAAACCCGTAAAACCTACGCCACTTACTTACTT